>CM065396.1:31333483-31478483 GCA_033060915.1 Euryodendron excelsum | reverse complement strand
TTTTTCAATTGTTATGAATGGTGGATGACAGAGGGATGTGTACCTAACCTCAACATGTGATCAGCAATCTAATATATTTGGTAGAATAGTCCTATCAGCTGCATGTATAAAAGGGATTAAAAATGAAGAAGAGAAATGAGAGAAGAAGAAAAAAGAAAGAAAGAAGAACAGAAAAGAGAGAAAGAAGAAGAGAAAAAAATAGAGAAGAGAGAAGAAAATAAAGAATGTAGATAAAATATTTAAGTTTTAAGTTGTGTTTTATTTTTGTCTTATAATAGAAATAAATTCAATATAGTCTTATTTTAGAAAGGCTTCTTGTCATAAAAAAAAAATTAAGTAAAAGCTGATAAAAATGGAATTATTTTTAATTTTGGTTAAAAAAATACTAAAATTTATTATTTTTAAATGTTTAAAAGGTTGGCTTGTGAGCTCTTATTTTTAGGTTTACAATATGCATAACTTTGCAATATTGTCATACCTTCCTAATCTCGATCCTATGGTCAAGTAACTTGTAAATTAGGCATCAGAATAACAATGGCTCTGTGAGGTACATCTTTAATTTTTTGTTACTATTTGGTTTGATTTGATTTAAAGGTTTTTTTTTTTTTTTTTTTGGATGAGAGCTATACAAAGATGGATAATTTATTTGATCTTCACCCTTTGATTCACTTTATGTGTATGATAAAAAGAGCACGAAGGAAGCCAATGCTGTCGCGGAAGTAGTGGTTGAAGACGACGAGGGAACATGAAGGGGTCAGCTGATCGGACGGTAGTGGGTGTGTCAGTTCATTTTATTCTTCTGATGCGTTTTGACGAAGAGTGCGGGTCCTGGGATTGATTTGATGAAGCGGTCTGGTCGGGCATTTGTTTTCCGAGAGTAATTGGTGGCACTGGAGGGAGGGAAGAGGGAAAATAAAAAAAAAGACAAAATTAAAAAAAAAGTATTGTTTGTTTTTTGTTTGATTTTGTAACAATTTGTTTAGAACTTAGAAGGGAGAAGAAAAAATACTATTTATTTTTTTTTTTCATGTTTGATTTTACAAAGAAAATAAATAAAAAGTAGAGAGAGAAAAAGAGAAATTAATTTTAAAAATTTCTTTTATTTTTCTTTTCATTCCCTTTCTTGGTAGAATAAAAAATGGAAGGAAAAGTAAATAGTGATTTTTTCTTTCCTTCTCTTTCCTAAGTTCCAAACAAACTGTAAAGGCAAATGAAAGGAAAGAAAAAAACAAGAAGAGAGAGAGTGATTTAAAATATTCCTTTTCTTTTCTCTGTTAGGTTCAATCAAATAAGAAAAGGGAAAAAGAAAAAAAAAATTCTAAAATTTTCTCTCCCCTTTCCCAAATTCGAAACAAGCTGTTAGAAGACTTAAACAAGGTTCGCCGAATAAGAAGGTGATCGTGTAGTGTGTGAATTGTGAAACGAATTATAAATTTGAACACATAGAGTTCAACTCTCGGTTGGTGATTCTTTAAGTTAACTAGTACTTTAATCTACGTGAATAAATCCAATGTTGTCTAACTTTTCTAGTCAAAAAAAAAAAATGAATGAAAGCAAGTAAAAATAAAAAAATTTAAATTTTAGTTGAAAGATCTAGAAAAGTAAAAGAAAAAAAAATTATAGGTTGATTTAAAGAAGTACTAAGATGGATGATTTATTTCATCTTTACCCTTTTGATTCAGGTTACTTATGATAAAAAAAAAAGAAAGTGACGGGGTGGGGAGTGGGCCCATACTCATGGGCCATCCAAGTGCGGATATCATTTCGCCGGCCCAACATCAAACTCAAGCCCTTGGCAAGTCCAAATCCAACGTGAGATTTTATACTATTATAATAGTGTCAGCAACCCCAATTGGCCACGACTCTTGGTTTTTTTTTTTTTTTTGAGAGGTTAAGAATTCAACTTTTGGTTAGTGTAAAGTTCTATTTGGATCGGCAATTTGGTGATAAAAAATATAACAAAAATACTCTTTTAATTTGTTTTATTTTTCCTCACCTTTTATTTTTTCTTTATTTTTTCTTTGATAAATCAGGGTTCGAAACACAGTATAAGAGTTACTTGCAATAGATTTGTTCTTTGTGAATCCTCTAGTCCCGGCATGAATCACTTGTCTTTGATCTGAAAGGAAAGGAAAGGAAATTAGTCGAGGTTCGTGCTAACTGGCCCGGACACTCCTGCTGTTGAACCAAAAAAAAAAAAAAAAAAAAAAAGAGAAGAAGATGATACTGTGATGCATTTTATTTCATATATAGTGTCGTCCTTCAACATCGAACAGTTTTTGAGTAATTATTTGTATAAACTAGAAGGGTGGCACACACATAGTGTGTGTGCTACACTACACCTAATACTCTCTCTATCACTAATTTAGTTATGGCCGATTACAAAATCTAAATAAGTAATTTGATTGGAGGTTTTACATAATTACCCTTGAATGTAAACTGTGTAAACTTTTTATTATAGGTCATTTTGTCAAAAAAAAATACCTCACCATAATGAAGGCTTCACCAAATAAAGGCTTCACTAAACTCGAGAGTTTCCTTTATAATAGTAGTAGTGAAGGCTTCACTAAACTCAAAACTTTGCTTTATTATAGTATAGATAATAAGAAATTTTAAAAGAAAATTTATAGTCGGGCCAGACTACAAATTTTAATCCTAAACCTGGCCGAAAATGAACCGGGCCTAAAGAATGTATATCAACCCGGATCTATGGGCTGATAAGACAATTCCAAGACCTAAAATAATCCGGCTGGGCTGGGCTGGGCGGCATCGCGGTCCACTTCCACCCCTAGCAGTGATGAAATAGGTGCATATACTATAAAAAAATTTCATTCATGCTTATTAGACGGAAAAGTAAGGATGATATGGAAGTGTTAGGATTGCACCTTAAAAAAGTTATAAGCCATAAGCTTAAGCTAGTTATAAAAAATTATTTTTTAAAATAATTTTTAAAAACTTAAGCTATTTCTAGAAGTGTTTTCTTTTAGCAGGGAGCCAAACACAAATTAAAATATAGACATCCCCTATATTTACATACGGTATGAAATGGTTTATAGCAATGAATACAAGTTCATCAATTAACAATTGAAAAGGGCAAAAAAATAATTGACTTTCTTTTTGTAATTTCTCAAGAGCAGCTTATTAGCCTGATTGGTATTGCATGCTGCAAGTACTCCCAATTTAAATCACTTTAAAGAAAGGTTAACAACATAGCAGTTTTGGTTCCAAATATTAATAAATGGCCATAAAAAGCATTCAGGGGAAAATTAAAAAAAAAAGAAAAGAATAAAGAATAAATCTACCGTGAGATCGACCTTATGGTGCATCTCAGAAGTTCGCCTTTGAATTTGTTCAGGTAAGAAAAAAAATATTTATGCACGTGACACCTCATCATTTTCTTCTAATTAAAGTCGTTTTATTGGTAAAAAAAATGTGAAGAAAATAAAAACGGGCCCACATGTGTCGATCAAATAACCTAAATCAAATAACCTAAATCAAATAGGAACTAGTTTGCTCCGTTTCAATCGAATTTTGAAATAAAATTTTAACATAGAATGATTGTATTCTTTTTTTTATTTGACATAGACCACAATCCAACGCAACTCACAGAAAAAATAGTGAAAGGGATAATAACACACACACCTAACAGACTCTTCTCGATGTGGAAAGAGCCTTCAGCCCAACACAAAAATGTCAAATAATATAATTTTTTACTCAAGCAGAGTATCAAAGTATGACACGTATCTTTTCGATTTATGTTCTCAAAAAATTTATATGGGTCGTAGTAAAATATAAAAAAATAAAATTTATAGACAAATATCAAAGTACAACACGTATCGCATTCTACAAATGTGTCTTTGCTTGTATAAAAAAATTCTACACTGTCAGTACATCAAAATTAAAACTCAAAGGATGGTATGTAATACGCACAGATTTAATACGATTTTTCTTAAAAAATACGATAACAAAATTAGACATAAAAATACGAGAACATAAAAACTATGAATATATAATTATCCGGGTTTAATATGAATATTAGTTAAAAAGTCTTGACAAAAATTACGATAACATTTATAAACAATTTTTTTGTATATATGTTAAAAGATAGTATTTTTGCTTCATATATATTAATTCTCTAGAAACATATTATTAACACAGCTAAATTAAAGTGGTAGATAAATAAATTTTATTTTTTATGTTATTATTAGTTGATATAAGAATCGGTTGATTTATCAATTTTAATTCTCAATTTATATTTTGAATATTAATAAGAAATAATAGAGAAGTATGTTTAATAATTTAAATATATCAAGTATTAGGAAAATATCACAAAATATGATATCATACTATAAAGATACAAAAATAATGAGCTAAACAAGCTTTTTCAAAACAGTTTAATGGTCAATAATTGTATTATTATAATCACATATTAACTATAGAATTAAGAATATCCTAAAATTATATAACATTATATCTAATTTTTAATCGAGTGTTTTTTTTTTAAAAATATAATACGTTGAAATGTTTGATACGTGTACTATACGGTTCAACTTTTTATTAAGTTTTAGATTTAGATGAAAAATAAAAGTTTTTATTTTTTTATACATATGTACAGATATTATACATTAATAGTACTAATATTTATTAACTATGATCCTCAAGTATATATATACATTTTTTTTTTTTGGGAAATCCTCATCTCGAAATAAACATACTACCATTCATCGTTGCAACGTGACAAAGATTTTATTGTTTTTGAGAGGAGTTTGTGATTCCATGACTATAAATAAATTATATTGTAACTAAAACTAAATTTTAAGTCTGCGCATTTAAAAAATTGTATTTTCAAGCCCATTTAAGCCATCCCATTTAACTTAAGATTTATTTAATAAATAATTCTTTTCTTTAAAAATAATATTAAATAACATAAATTTTAATCATATATATATATATATTATATATTATATATAAAAATATATTATTTTACATATAATTCGGTCCGAACCGAACTTCAAAGGCAATGCTCGAGCCCGTCCGAACTAATGTGAGTCTAAAAAATTATCAAACTATATAATTTATTAACGGAACTATCAAATTGTCAAATCATTGCCACCTGTACTCATGACCCAGTCTCACATTAATTGGAATGGTTGGGGCGTTGTGAATCTTGTGATCACGTGACCAAGTCAAGAAGGTGACGTGAATAATATTCAACCCGAAATTTACGAGAGCTATCGAACTCAACTAACGAAATATCCAAGTCATGGACTTGAATTGTATATGCAAAACAACACTTTTACGTGGTCCACTATACTTTGTTTGGCATTTTTTTGGGTTCAATTGATTTTTCTAGGACCTAACTTTGCTAACAAAAGCAGCAAAATCTTCCAAACGAACCTGTCAAATTTTGGAGGCTCAACTAAGCTACCTACTTAATAATAATGCAATTGTGAGTTCATGATAATTATGTAATGTTTATTTTATCGTGCTAATGTCAAGAAAATTTAACAACATTGGATAAAGACAGGTCAACGAGAAAAATACTAGCCCTTATATGCAATGGCATTTGTGTTCGTTACGGAACAAGCTGGATTGGGTCATTTTTGTACCGAATTTTTAACTAATTTCTTCAATAAAAATTCAATCTTATAATCTTTTTATGGACTTTATATATAGGCTTTTGGCTTTTTTTTTTACCCATAATCAAAACTAAAAGGTAATATAAACGAAAAAATATAGTCAAAAAACTAATCCAAACAACATTTCTCTTATTAAAGCAGTTATACGGAGTTACCCCGAGCGCAACACTGATTGTAAGAACGGGCAAAGTAATTGACTCTTAGTCATAGGTTCCAAGTTCGAGTTCTGCCGCCAGCGTTAGCCTGCTATTTACCTGAAAGCGTGAAGGTTAAGGGGCTCACCTTTCTCAATTTGGCCTGTCCTCTCCGAGACTTCTCAGGTCAGGCAGGTGTTCTGAATTACCTAAAAAATGAAGTTATACGAAAAAAATTAACTTTATAAGTTCCTCTATCAAATTTGTCACCCTATATATACAAGCATTTTAATTCTGGAGATTGAAAGATTTTGAGATAAAATTTGACATTGTCAATCGTAATTTTTTTCCGAAGCTAATTCGGAACTTTAACTAACTTCTCCGATAATAACCCTAAAAAGGCAAACCAATAATCCAATTGACTTTGCCAAACTCAGGAGTCGACTTGTGATGTTGATTGGATAGCAATGTTTGGAATATTGCAGATGGCGATAGCGAGGTTAGAATTAGCGCACCACCAGTAACATGTCCATCGATGCATTTACTCAGTCATAGAGGAGAAAATGAAGCTACACTTAGAGCCTGCTTGGAACTTGGGGGGAGGGGAGGGTTTCTCTTCCAATATTTGATTTTACTTGAAGAGAAACAGAATGGAAAAATAAAAAAAAAATAAATTTTATTTTAAATTTCTCTCTTTTTTTTTACTTTTTTATTTTATTTTTTTACAAAATTAAAAATAAAAAATATTTTTTCTTTATTTTTTCTTTCTTTTTTTTTTTCTTTTCCTTCTTTTTTGTTCCAAAATTTTTTTAAAATTAATTTATTTCATTTTCTTTAATTGTTTTTTACAAAATTAAATAAAAAAAAATAGTCTCATTCCTCCCTCTTTCCTTTTTCAAGTTCCAAAGAGGCTATTAGAGTACAGGGGGCACTAGCCGCATTCATGACTGATGGCGGCCAACTAATCAGTCGAAGACTAATCAGCAATTGCGATTTTTCTGTAGAATTTTTTTTTATCATGATTGTTGTGTTTGGAACTTTAGATCAGCCCGCCAGTATCATGTTTGACTGAGTCATAAAGGAGAATTTATTTCTTGTGACCATGATATGGTGTGACTCACGCATAACAAAAGAAGCTAAATAGTGAGTTCAGTCTTTAATTACAAACATATTTTTTGAACTATAATTTAATATTATTATGCCCCTTAAATTGTAAAACCAAAGCAGATGATTCACGAGCTGTTAAATTGTATTAATCAACTTTTCATGCTAGAAATCTACTAAAACAATAGATAAAAATTTGTTATTTGACTCATACATATTTTTAAAAGTATAGTTTCACATCCAAATTGATTTTTTCTTATTATAATAGTTGTTTGACGACTGAAATGTCTTTAAAATAACATGTAAATATATGGAAAATAAAAAGAGTATTTCACTCATTAGACAATTATTACAAAAAATGAACTTTGTAAATATGGGCAAGTTACATAATAATTTTTCATCTACTCTCTTAAATAATTACTAATATATTGTTAACAAAAGAGGTTGATTAATATAAATTAATAGTTCAAGAGATTATCTTGTTACATTTTAAAATTTAGGATAGTATAATAACACTGAGCCATAGTTTAAGAGATGTGTTTATAATTAATCTAAAATATTTAATGAGTTTTATAATGTGTTCATGATTTCAAACATACTCTATTTATCTTTTAAATCAATCTCAAGTAAGTTTAATCAAATCGATCACTAATAATTTGGTTTTTTTTATACAATTTTTGATGAGTACATATAATTAAGCTTATTAAGTCAAGTTCAAAAAATTAAAATAGGGGAGGTTTTCATGTTGTCCCAGCTTTTGTAAAATTGTGTTGTACAGAACATTTATAGGTATATAATTTTCTAGTCAAAATTTATTTTTCTAACACTCTCTACAATTTAAAAATCTATTTAAAGAAGAAGAAAAAAAAATTAATGGTCAGATAATACCTACTTCTTAATGCTCATTCAGTTTTATTATATCTAATGAAGAGAATTTTAATATAATAAATAACACAAGTCAAAAACATGAGTACTGAATAATTTCGTAACTACTTAGATACTCACTTTTTTTTTTATTTAAAATCCTAATTCAATAAAATATCACAATTAACCAATAAAGTTAACTATCTTGTAATGCACAAAGAAAACTTAAAATACGATAATCATATTAATTAATGAAAATTTGTGTTTCAAATTTTGACCTGAATGCCTCATGTTAAAGAAAGGCCTTAGCACAAATCAAACTCGAGTACCATGCTGATTTTATAACCATAATGTTATTTTTATAAAAATTTTAGGTTTATCTGTCAGTAATGTTTAAGTCAATTTATGCACGTTTCGATTAATTTCATTTTTGACCCGATTAAGGCAAATCATTTAATTCGAGACTAAAATATTCAACAAATGTCTTGGGCAACCCTTGCACCTAGTTGGTTCTAATATTTAATAGATGTTACATAAAATCCACAAAATAACTAGTAGATATATGCGAGAAATTTCCTCACAATTTCTTGAGAGAGAGCTTTGTATAATTTGAAACGTCGCCGCTGGCACCAGAAACTCAGAGACTTTACAAAGCGACTCGGAAAACTCAAACGGGCTTCTTCGTCCCTGCTCTCACGTTTTTGCTGCAAATACTTGTGGTTTTTACTGAATCAAACTAGACAGACAGACATGTACATACATATACATGCAAATCAGTGTATATATGCATCAGTTACTTTCCGTTGTCGGCTTATTTTGAATTTAACGAAGCTTCAACTGGGTTTTCACGCGTTTTCTAACTCAGTATTATGTTCTAAATTAGTTCGCAGATACGCGAACACATTTATGGACCTTACGTGTACAAATTATATTGGTTTTTTCAGAATTTGGTTCGTTTGACGCGTTTGGGCTGGCTGTGTTCCGAGTCAACTCGGTTGGTGATCGCGCTCGTGACACCTTGTTCAGCTTCGTGTTGTTATATCAGTTGATCCGAGTTTTGGAAGAATAAATCTAGGTTTTCGTTGTTGTTGCTGTAGCCGTTGCAATGATCGAGCTTGGGAGATTCACAAAGCATCGCTTGGAGATTTTGATAGTGATAGTGTGTTTGGCGTATCAGAATTTTAATTTGTGTTGGTCTCTTAACGATGAAGGTACGAGATTTCTATTTTGTATTGACTTTAGATCATTTGATGTTCCGTTTGGTTGCTGAGAAAATTGTTAGAAAGTAGGATAACGCAAAAGACTATACTCAGCAGTCTTCTGTTTTTGTTTTTAAAAAAAAATTCTGAAGTAAGTTTCTTGGCAACCAGGAGGAGGTTTACAGAGGATACGAATTGATGGAGTATATGTTTGCTTTCAGGTTTGGCGTTATTGAGATTTAGGCAGAGAGTGGTAAACGATCCGTTTGGGGCTTTGTCAAATTGGAATGATGATATTGGAGTAATCGATCCATGTTCATGGTTTGGCGTGGAGTGTTCAGAGGGAAATGTTGTAGTTCTGTAAGTAACTCGCATAAACTTGCTTTACTTTTTATAGTTGGAGATAAACTGTTTCTGTTTTCTTGCGCTTGTAATTATTAGCATGTTCTTTCTAGTTGGGAAGTGAAGAATGAATAGGCAAAAAGAAAAAAAGGAAAATCACGCATGAGGTTTATGCATGTAATATGGGGAGTCATTCCTTGATTGGAAAGTGTTGATCTTCTGCAAATAATGAATTAGTTGTAAAAACTTAGTACATGGTGGGTTTGGCCCTATCATGGTTTTTTTGGAGCCATATTTGCAGATATGACATTCACTGAGGAAGCACCAGTTCTCAGGAACTGAGGTTGAATAAGGGGCATTTAAAATTAGTTGATGGCTGGGGAACAACATGCATATAATTTGTTGTTCAGATTTATGAACTAAGTTAAAATTGCAAAGTAAGGATTTGTCTGCCAATATCTGGTTTGCCTCCCAACAAATTATGTTTTGTTTTGGTTTTGGAATAGTTATCCATGTACTTGATGCTAAAACACTAATAAAAGCATTGGGTTGGTTCTTGAACTTATAGACATTTTTAAGAATTAGCAAGGACAGTATATTAACTAGTGTAATGTATTCAACTGGATGTGCCATAGTGGGGCTAGCATTAGTTCTCTTTCTGGGTAATTAAACTGGTGTTGGCTAGATCTGGATCCACGCAAGTACAAGTGCCTTGTATCCTGAAGATTGGTTCCTTTCAACAATTGCACTTGTCCAGTGGATATTAGTTGGGTATCTTATTATTGCCAGAAATATTTATACACATCAGTAAATACAAAGCCATGAATGTAGATTATTAAGTTGTTTGGGGAATAATGCTGTGATTTCAAATAAAAATCAGTTTCTTACAATTTAGGTGTGGAACTATCAGTTTAGATGGGTGATTATGGCTTCTAATCATTTCTAAGATTTCTACAATTTGCAGGAACTTGAAAGATCTCTGTCTTGGAGGAACACTAGCACCTGATCTTGGAAACCTGGTCCACATAAAGTCTATGTGAGGATGTATTAATTTGTTACCTAGTTGCCAATGATTTTTTATGTAGTGTTTGTCCATCTTAGGACCATGTGGTGCCCTTATATCCTGCTGTGTCTTAGGGGCTTTGTTCTTCTTGTGCACTTCTTTGCAGTATCTTACGCAACAACTCCTTCAGTGGTATCATTCCTGAACTGATTGGAGAGCTAAAGGAGTTGGAGGTGTTGGACCTGGGATACAATAACTTCAAGGGACCACTCCCACCTGAACTTGGCAATAATCTGTCACTGGCAATCCTGTAAGACAAAATTAACAAGTGAATTAATTTTCAGTGAGGGCATCCTTTCTTTCTGCGCCTGTTGACTTATTTTCTTACCATATTGCAGTCTACTGGACAATAATGAGCTTTTTGGTAGCATATCCCCTGAAATTCATGAGCTCAAAATGATATCTGAAGTTCAAGTAGATGAAGAGCAGCTGTCAAATTCAGTACAAGGATCATCTTGCAGTGGGAGATCCATCCCATGGTATGTGTGTCCTGGCAATGCGAACTCATTTTTCTATGGGATTACCCAGAGTTTCAGTAAGGTGTGCGCTCCGAAATTTTACACATAACTTCCTTGCCAAGTGTATATATGGCTCAGAAGCAAATTCAACTTGGCAAATCCTTGTGGCTCATTAAAATATGATTTTACATTCCATAACTTCTACCTTGTGTACATAAGGGTTCTGGACATCGTATAAATGTTGATGCTCCAGCTCCCATTCTTTTTCAGGATCATGAAACTAGGATAGCCCATCTTCGGTCAGCTTCATGACATATACTTTATTTTTTCCAGGATCATTGCCCAAACTGGAGATGCAGCTCATCGAAGGCTCCTGGAAGTGCCAGCTGCTCATCCACCGACAAAGAAACATAAACCCTCACACATAGTTCATGCACCATTGATATCACCATCGCCATCACCAACATCAGAGTCACCACTGTCTTCCCGTTCCCCATCTCCTGCGCCATCCCCTGTGGCAAAGCCAGACTTGACTTCTGCCCCTACTCCCTATGCTTCTCCACCTTCACTCTCTCCTCCAGTGCCTTCACGTGCAGGAAGTTTTAATATACCAGTTGAAAGTTCCAATTCAAACAATCATTTAGCTCTACTAATGTCTGCATCCATAGGAGGTCCTGTGTTGCTTTTTGTTTTAGTCATCTGCATATTCTTCCATCAATGCAATAAGATGGCTGCTGTCAGACCCTGGGCCACAGGATTAAGTGGACAGCTGCAGAAAGCATTTGTAACTGGTAATTTTTCATTCTCTCAGGAACAACCATTTTTGTGTTTTATATTCTAAGCATGTCCAGATGGACAAAGCCTGCTTGTTAGTGGTTGACCATTAAGATTAATCCTGGGTCAGAATGACGAATTCAAATATCATATGTGAAGCAATTATTTAGCATAAACGCATCCCATTGTCTATCATAGTGCAATGGTTACAATCTCATGGCAAAGAAAGTACTCCTTGTGCTGCATTTTGTCCAGTGTTTTTCCTCCTAAAAATGGTTGCCTTCCCAGGCTAGAGTTCTGGAGATGTTTCATTTTCATAGTACCTGTAATCATATAGTGACAACATCTATTGGAGAACCTTTGTGTGTTTTTTTTTTTTTTGCTATGTGAGAATCCTTTCCTACCTGTACCCTTGTCAAGCTTATAAAGAAGGCAACTCATAAATCTGGGATCATTTTAATTCTTATGTTTCTATAGATGCATGATTTTGATTTCCCTTCTCAGGTGTGCCAAAGCTCAAGAGATCAGAACTTGAGGCAGCTTGTGAAGATTTCAGCAATGTGATCGGTTCTTCATCAATTGGAACTGTACACAAAGGGACATTGTCTAATGGAGTTGAAATAGCAGTTACTTCAATTGCAGTGACATCTGCCAAGGATTGGTCAAATAACATGGAAGTCCAGTTCAGGAGCAAGGTAGATCACAACAGATTACAAACTTAACCCATTAATGTTATGATATTATTTTCAGTCCCACAGTCTCTGAATGTTTCATTCTGCAATGGTTTCAGATTGACTCGTTATCAAAAGTGAACCACAAGAATTTTGTGAATCTTCTCGGGTATTGCGAAGAAGATGAGCCTTTCACTAGAATGTTGGTTTTCGAATATGCTCCAAATGGAACACTCTTTGAGCATTTACACAGTGAGTACATAACTTGTTTCTTCATTTTAATGTAGAAACAATTTTGTTTATTGGCTAGTTTTTTATGCTTTCATGTTGCACATGTATAAACAAGGTTTGATAATCTACCATCTAATGTTTCTAAGAAGATCCCATATTAAAACTTAAAACAGTTGGAAAACCATCTAATTTTTATTAACGTTGAAGACCATCAAAGTCTTAAATCAAACTTTCTACATCAAATGTGTGTTTATTTTTTTATCCATTTAATTTTCGCTTAAGATTGATACTAAATTTTTATGTTGATTATTTTGGGGCCAAAGAGGCTAAACTATATTCAGGTTTGACTAGTTCATATCACCACTATAATGACTCAGTCTATTTTGGCTAGAAACAAATGGATTATAAATTGGACTTTGTCCCATATTATTTTCTCCCAATAGTTTTTCTGTTCTTTTGCAAAGTCTGCTGTCAACTAGGAGATTTCTCATGTTTCCTTCCTTGTTTTCTATGCTTGGAGTATTGATTTCCTGTTTGACAATTGATTCCGTTTTTTTTTTTTTTTTTTTGGTAGTTAAAGAAGCAGAACACTTGGACTGGGGGATGCGGATGAGGATTACAATGGGCACAGCCTATTGCCTTGAGCACATGCACCAACTGACACCACCCATAGCCCACAAAAACCTGAACTCTTCGGCTGTCAATCTCACTGAAGATTATGCAGCGAAGGTCTCGGATTTCGGTTTCTGGAGCGAAGTAGCTGCAGCTGAGATGGAATCGAATCCAGAATATAATGTCTACAGCTTTGGTGTCTTACTGTTTGAAATGGTGACTGGTAGGCTCCCTTACTCAGTGGACAGTGGCTCACTTGAGGATTGGGCATCAGACTACTTGAGAGGGCAGCAGCCCCTTGGAGAAATGGTGGATCCAATTCTAAAATCTTTCCAAGTGGAGCAGCTTGAACAAATTGGTGAAGTGATTAAATCATGTGTCCACCCTAACCCGAAACGAAGACCAGAAATGAGAGAGGTCACGACGAGGTTGAGAGAGATAACAGGAATAGGACCTGATGGAGCAGTCCCTAAACTCTCTCCTCTTTGGTGGGCAGAGCTTGAGATTCTGTCTGCAGATGCAAACTAGTAGATGAAGTTGAGCCTGCAATTCTGGACCTGTTTCTTCTTATCTGGGTAGGCACAAAAAAGAATGGTCTATAGGTGGTAAGAATTTGTACGTGTACAGAGCAGAGATAAAAAGAAATTGGTGAATCTTCTTGTTTTGGTTTTTGGCTGTTCACAGTTGGCTGTTAAAATGCAGAAGAAAATCAAATATACATGTAAACTAAATAAAATTCCAAAGTTTTACCAAGCTTATGAGTTCATTGCTGTCTTCATGTTTGATTGGTCAGGATTAGGATTGCAGTTGTGAGATTCCACTGTCTGCAGTTTACTAGCTAGGGCTTCAGGCCCTCAGTCAAAAATGGAAGAATTGAGAAAGGATAAAGTTAGGGTGCACAAAATAACCGAAATGACCTAGGTCAGTTTGGTTTGGGTCGGTTAGGTGTTTGGTGCAGTTCGGTAACACCCGGTATTTTCAAACGTTATATTATCCGTGTAAGTACAAAATTAAGAATAGAAAACTATGTTATAATGGACCGATAAATTAGTGTTATGAAATTTGAATTATATAATAATAATTTAGAGTAATTAAATAATGAATAATATGCAAAAGTGTAATTAAGGTAGATCATAACTATTTTTCAATAAGACTGTGGGCTAGAAATGATAAGAAATACATTGTATGAGAATATTAAACTTTTAATATTTGCACTTTGACCCTTAAGACATTTATTTCACACTTGGAGACGAGTGTTACACATGTAGGAGCCTTAATCATGCATTGCATGTTTATAACAGGCACAAAATCTGTAGGAGTCCTAACCATGCATTGCATGTTTATAAAGGGCACAAAATCTACAAATGCAATCCTAATTCGTACTAGGACAGATATAGAGAAAGAAAGAGTGTTTAGGAGGTAAGAAAGTAAAAGAAAGTGAGAGAAAATGAGAGAAAGTTGAGTTCATAGCCCAAATCATACCAAATAGGGCTATATTCTTCTAATCACTGTTTTATACTTGCATGTGGAATTAGGTGGCTGGACTTGGTAGGAAAGTGGCTAGAAAACTCAATAGCCAGTTAAAGCTTAGTTTGGAAAAATATTTAGAAACTGAAATGGAAGCCATGCATTTTGATTTTGGCCTTTTGAAAAGTATTTTTAGGAATATTAGGGTTGTTTTAAATCTTATCTAAAAGGCTATAGAATCCTAGAACAAAAATGAATTCCGTTTTACCAAAAATTGGGTATTTAGCATTGCATGCTTGTAATGACTTCGATTTTTAGATTTTAATTCGATTAAATGCCATGGACAGCTTAAAGCACCTTAGAATGAAGAGATTTAAGGTGAAAACCAAAGTTGTAGTTATGTCCAGAAAATCTAAGCAGACCAGCCCACTTATGGAGTCTTTTTGAGGGCTCAAACGACCTCTATTGATAAACCTTAAAACATAAAAGTTATAGATCTTTTCAAGTAGTATAATTTTGACTCAAGAAACACTTAATTTCGTTACAAATTGAGGGAGAAACAGTCAATAGACAGAAAAGTATTAAATCTAGCCTCGAATAGAGGATGAAGGAGATTAACAATAACTCAACAAAGCCCAATCGCGCCCATGCGGGCACTTGAATAGCTTTTTTGGCTCTTCCTTTAGATTAGTGGGTCTCACATGAGATGTAAATTATATTTATGTATTATTTAGCCACTTCCAGAAGTGTTAAATATTTATTATATATTTTGTAAAAGAAAAATATACTTAAAAGTAGGATTTTATCAATTATAAACTTTTGAAAATTATTGTATCGATTCTTTCAACTATTTTAAATATGTTGGAAGGAGAGTGAGTAATCTTCAAGTACTTTTGTTATTTAATGTGTATTTTTAATCGTTTTCATAAAATAAAATATTCACTTTTATATAAGTTGCAAAATTTTGAATTTCAAGAAAAAGAACTACTAAAGTTTTTTTATTTAAGATAAAATATTATAATAAAACCTTTATAAATTAATTTTAGAAATTTAGAAATTTATTTATATTTTTGATAATTTTAGCAGTCCAGACTTGGACCAAAATTAACCAAGTATATCCGGAAATGACCCGGAGGGTATTTTAGATAACGTAGAGTTACATGAGGGGTTGGGTAGAGTGTTAAAATTCTAAATCATTTGTACAATAATTAGGGTATGAAACTAAAGTTTCTTGCAATGATCTTTGACAGAATTGCACAAAATTCAAGGAAACATTTTGTAAACTATTTGAATATTAAATACTAAAATCATCAGGTAGGGGTAGTGATCCAGTTATTTTAATACGATATTTTGTTCAAATTATATATTTTGAATTGTTATGCAATAATATGATATGTAAAGCATGATTTTATTATGTATTTGAAATTGTCTTATGATTACCTGAAAAATGTATTGTTTCGAACATGAGATAGCTTTATAAACATTTCCAAACTTGATTTTAGGAGTTGAAATATCGAAACTAAATAACTAAAATTGTTGAGCCGTGTGTCCTAGCCTCATGGAGGGCACATAATTAAAATTGATGTGTTACATGTCCCGGTCTCGTGGGGGACATATAAAAATTTGATATTACAACTCAAAACTATTTTGGAATATATCTATGTAAAAATTGAATAAGGCATTTATGAATTGTTTTGTGATACTATAACTGTTTTTCTTAACTATTTCATAACTGTTTATATTACGCTGTGAATTTTTTAATTTGAACTTATTTAGTTGTTAGATATTACACTGCTGTTGAGCTTCATAGCTTACTTCGTTTTACGATAAATATTTCAAATATTTACTTGAAGAAAAACTCCATCTTACGCGAGAACTTTAAGAGACCCTAGCAAAAATCGGAGTAGTTTTAGTAGTTTAAGATTATAGTTTTGTAATAAGTTTTAGTTTAAGAGATCCAATGTTGAGATATATTTTAAAATTTGGAGTATGAGTGTTTGGTTATCGAATTATTTTGTCCAGTGTTATGTTTGTTTAGCAAGTCACTTCATACCTTCAGAAATTTTAGGGTATGAAAATACAGAGTGTGGCAAGTTTTGAGTTTTAAAATTGTCAATATGCTCATTTCGGTTCGGGCCACTAGTTAGCTTATTTTAAGACCCGAACCAGCTCAAGACCTGACCAACCCAATTTATATATAACACAATTTTGTGTGTATATACCAATATCTCTTTTAAGCAATTATTAATATTGTACTGATTCATTGTTTATTTTATCCTGTATGTTGTTAGTTTTTTTTTTTTTTTTAAGAAATTAACCCAACACAAGTTGTCATTTCTGTGTGTAATATGCACCAGACCGAAGCGCACCCCCAGGATAAACTCAGTAAGTTTAAAAAGGGCAGATCAACTTTGATTTACAAACCAGCCAAAGGAATTAGGCCTGATTTAACAGCTTTAACAATATTACATAAGAAATAAGCTTCGATTGTGAGGAAAGGATAATCTGGGGACCAGGGAACTCCATTGGTCCTTTCCATTCCAAAATTTTTGCATGCATAATTCAACTTCTTGTGGCTTTTGAAAGAAAATCCAACCATCATTTTCTCTTACAACAGAGAGAGAGAGAGAGAGAGAGAGAGAGAGAGAGAGAGCAATGCAATTTAATCAGATACAGCCCAAGTTTACACACAGCAGGCCACAATGCCACATGGATCAGGCCAGGAAATACCGCAACTAGATAAAACCCAAACACATTTGAATCCTCTCCTTTCCATCAAACAACACATATATCTCAGGAATTAAGAACAAAACCAGAATATAATAATAGACATGATCGAAGGTGGCCTCCAAGCACACACCAATTTTGAAGTAGTTGAAACACAAGAGCTTAGAAGCCCCCACGTCAATCCCAAAACTCCAGCAAACACTCAATATTCTCTCAACCGAAAAAACTATATATATGCCACCCCAATCCAAGCATCACTTCATCCCACAGAGCTATCTACTCAAGTCTCTAAAGCTCTAATCACCCCTTCAAGAAAGATGGCAAGCAGCCAAATCACGATCCTCGTCTCATTGATCCTCCTCCCATTGGCCTTCTGCTCCACAGCAGCCGCCTATGAAAATGTGCCGGCCAAAACAGCGGAGAAGAAAGTAGATGTCGTGGTCGAAGGCATGGTCTACTGCCAGAGCTGCGAGCACTACGGAGCATGGTCCTTGTCTGGAGCCGAGCCTATCCCGGCAGCTAAAGTTAGTGTCATCTGCAAAGACCACAGACATCGAGTCAGCTATTATAAGGCATTCGAAACAGACGCGCATGGTTATTTCTACGCAAAACTTGAAGGCTTCAAGATGAGCCACTACTTATTAGACCATCCCCTGACTTCCTGCCATATTAAGCTTGTTTCATCGCCTCTAGAAAGCTGCAACCTCCTTTCCAATGTGAACTATGGACTCAACGGTTCCCCACTCCGCTACGAGAACAAGAGATTGCTTGGAAATAATTATGAGGCCGTAATTTATGCTGCAGGTCCCTTGGCCTTCCGTCCAGCTAACTGCACTCCCACCACTAGCCCCTGATTCCACCAGCATCCTTAATGCTTGATTAATTGTCATCTTTATTTTGCATTTGTTTTGCGTATTTGTTCCCTTTTCCACTGTTATTTTAACAGTTCTTAAATGTCTCATGTTGGATTTTGTTCTATTTCCAGAGTAAATTGAAACATTCTGTGTTCTAAAGTACAGTATGATAATCGTCACCCTCCCCCATCTTTAGTGTTTGTCTGTATCTTATTATTTCATTATCTACTTATATATTCATAAACGATTTTATGTTTTAGATATTGTTGTGCTCCACTTATGGTAATATGAGACACAAAGGACAAAAACACTAGAAACACATAAAGGAGCCATCTACTTGAAATTTCCTGTTCAAATGTGTGAAGCAGATCAAAATCACAGCTCAATCAACTGCATATCAATTTCAGAACAATCAGAACTCAAATAGCAGTTAACCAGTTTACCTGGTACTTAGAAGTCAAATGGCATTCCAAACATCTTGTTTATCTCAGCCATGGCTTCCTTTGTACACACAGTTGGCTCAAACAAATCATCATCATTTTTGGCAGAGGAGCTTGGTCTGGAATCCCTGTGTTGATTCTCAATGTCGTCATCAGGAAGTATTACAAACCCATCACAATTATTCTTACCATATGGTGCCTTGTCCCGCTTCTTCCGTCTATTGGTCCTGACAAAATCTATTGGCTTCCCAAACATGCTGTTTATATCATCCATAGCCTCCTTCAAGTTAACTGTAGGCTCTACTAGGCCATGGTGGCAAACATTTTCCACCTGTGGCTCGTTTGAAATTGTAGCCCCCACAAACTTACAAACAACTGTATCCTCTCCCACTCTTGCTTGAGGTGACCTCTCTGCGTCGAATGGGAGATCCACTGGATTTGGAAACACAAAAGCATTCACATGCAAAGTAGAAATGTTACCACATTCTGTCAGTTGTTGAACATTACTTTCCACTAAATTACCTTTCACATTAATACTCTCCTCCACCTCACTGCTTTCCTCATCATCAATATATATTTGAAGTGGTTCCTGGAGAGACTGGTTAGCTTCCCTTCTATTATGTTGTGGTAGCATAAATCCCTTTTCTCCATTTTCGTTTGATTCTCCAGCCTCATTGCCCAAGTTTTCATCGACAAATACCGCAAATCCATTATCCAATCTCTGGTTAACTTTGGGCCGGCTTCTATGTGATCTCCTATTAACAACTGCTGGCTCCAAAGGCTCTCGAAACATGCTGTTAATTGCATTCAAGGCTTCTTTTGTGTTGATTGTGGGTTCCACCAGACCATGATGCCATGCATCTTCTGCCTCGGATCTTCCAACAATGGCAGTGTCTACAAACCTTACCACAACCGTATCATCACTGCACAACTTGTCAGGTTCATCAGATTCTGCTTCAGTACTATCTTGCTGCTTGGGATAGCTTCCATGTCCAATATCTCCCATTACTTTCTTCTTGAGAGATGAACTGTTAGATATTTCAACATTGCATGAATTGCCTGCTGCCCTGGTGTTGTTAGATTCCTTCCATGGTATCTCATTCTGAAAGCTATCCTCCAAGACCTTCTTTTTCTCATCATTGTTACAGTCATGTTTTTCAGTTAGAGATTCATTAGGCCAGGCTCCTGCAGTCCTTCCTTCAACTCCACCTATATTCTCGTTGTTTATTTTAGAGTCATCGTACTTGGGAGGGAAGCTCCCAGCAGCAGATAGAAGCCTGATGCTTGTTGTCCCTTCCTGGCACTGCATGGTATCTGCCTGTAATGAGATGAAAAGGAGCCTCAGAGAAAATGAGAAAAAGCGTGTTGCTATACATCAACAAAAACACAACCTGGATTCTCTTTTTCTTTTGTCGCTGCATGCGATGAAGGAACTTCTCATATGATTTTTGCAACTCATCAATTGGCTCTGCAAGGCTGTTCAACAGTTCATAGAAAGTGAAAAATCCCCTTGTTCTCAGCAGACTTAAGCTAGATAGTTCTACATCCTTATTGTAAAATCCCGTGGGAGACTGATTAAATTATTTATCAAGTTCAGAGCATAATCAATCATCACATTGAGTTCAAAGCCCCTAGCAGCATAATAAAAAGGCACCATGTTTCTTATTAAACTCAAAACAATTGTTAGTTTTTAATTTTTCTCACAATATTTCGTCAAGAAGAGAATTTCAACAACAGCATTATAAAAGGACTGCCTTTATTTCAAGAAAATCATAAGAAAATGGAAAAAATTGCATCATACATTTGAATAGAGCACCATAAAGAACTTTTTTTCAAACTTACAAAAATAAAATGCATTCCCTCGAGAATCTCAAGTTCAAACTACAGCAAAGGTTATTCAAAGTCAAACGATCTTTAGATTCTCGAGGAACTGGTCGAAAGAGGGAAGGAATTCACGCAAAAGCAGTGTAGCCTGGAACTTACCTGAAGCTCCAATAGGCTTAAAACAGCATGACCGTTGTCATCCTTAAGCCAACCTTTTAGTATAAAATACTAAAAGAATTGTAAGCTACAATCAATGCAGAGATGTGCTCTGTTCTACTGCATAAAAGAAAAGCCATGACAAAGCAAATTGGCTTACATATTGTCCCATAGGCTACCACTACATCATCAAGGACAGTGGAATACATATTGCTTAATATCTGCTGGTAACAACTCCAGTATGGTATTTGACAAATAATATTTCCTTTGTACTACTGTTTTCAGCACAAAGGGCAAAATAGAGACAAAGAAACTTGTTTAGGGGAATTTGACATCACATTATAAGTTGGTGGCAGCAGTCTATGCACATAATGAGAAACTATTATAAGGGTATTTAACTGTTTATGCATCTAGTTTGTTCCTTCAAATGTCATTGAGAACAGGATAAAAAAGTTGTATTTTCCCATGAAATCCAAAGGTCAACACAATTTCATAAGGATATAGATGGCTTACTTCTGCACCCCTAAATGGTACATTTTATCAGCCTCCTCAAACTTCTTCATCTTCTCATAATAAAGAGCATATGCCTGATAAAATAGTGACTTCTTCATCCCAATGCGGTTTGCTTCCATTGTCCTTAATATTGCTCTAGGATCATCCACAAAATCCATCTAAACAAACAACAACAATTTTGTGAAATTATATGAAAACCTGATTAGGTTCCAAAACGGCATGAGAAAAAGTATGGTACATTAAGGAAACAAGAGAGCCTTATCTCATACTGTTTTTTGTATTCACAACGTGAGAAATTACAAATAATGCAAATAGCTGACATCTGCTAACTGAGCTCTTTTTTTCCTTTCCTTTCTCCTGGCCTCTAGTGTCTAAAAGTCCAATTACTGATAGGTTGGATTTCAAAGGACATCTTTTCTTCCACTTTTGAGGAGCAAAAATCAGAGCAATATTCACTTTCAAAAGCAAAATAAGTGCTTAAGCTACTGAGTGATTGAATTTCGAATGACATCTTTTCTCCCCCTTTTGAGGAGCAAAAATCAAGGCAATATTAGCTTTCAAAAGTAAAATGAGTACTTACGAGGCGCTACCCATAGTAACCCAATCCGCCTATATAGCGTGGGGAATTGTGCTCTATTTCACAGTTTGACATATTTACAGTGACAAAGGACGCACTTAGAGGCCTACAAGAGTGACCTAATCCGCTTAATAGCATGGCGAATCACGCTCTAACTGGTGGATTGAGGAATCAATAGTGACAAATGATGCTCTCCCACTCCCGCGGGGATCGGTTACTTTGGTACTACCCAGAGGGTCAATCAAAAATTCAAAACAACCTATTTCCTTCTTCTTTTGCTTGTTTATCTTAACCAAACTGAAACTAGGAACTAAACACAAATAAATATTAAAAAATATATACAAATATATGAGTGACCCACAATGAAAATCATCAAGAAAAATCAGAAACAAGTAATGGGTAGTTACCAATTGCAACCAAACGCGAAGGTACCGCAAGTCATTCTTGTAACGCCGATCGGTCTCGAAGGTCTGAGCACATTTCTGAAGAAACCGAGGGAGCTTTTCTCTGAGAAGCTGAGGAGGGAGAGAGTCCCTCATCTTCCGAATCCCTCTGTATCGACATTCGATTCATACATTATACATACAAATGCAAGTGAAAATTGTGAAATGCAGAGGAAAGCAGAAGAAGAATTGAGAAATACAGAAACGGGTCTGTCTGAAACCTGCTTACCTGAGCCAAGGAAGAAGAGGGTCTTTGCCTGTGTAGGTCTTGATGTCTGATATCAGTGAAGAGAAGAGATCGTTGTGGAGAGAACCAGTACCGTTCAACATGGTTTGATTGATGTGCAGACTGGGAAACAGAGTTGAAATTGAAACTGCTTTTGAGTGAGGGCAGTGACCAATACCTAAATTTGAATTTGGGAGGCGGTGTTTGGTTTTGGGAGTATCTTATCCCCGGTGCGCGGGGGTTTGAGCCTGTTCTGTTTGAAGCTTGTGGAAAGGGAAAGACAAAATAATGGAATTGACAGAAATTATATATAGAGACCACTGATTAGTTGGTTTGGTAGGTAAGAGTTTAGATTTTTTGGCTCAATACTTAGTTTCAATAGATAAGAACTCAGATTTTTTAACTCAATATTTGGGTTCGAGTCTCCATAACCACTCAGAGAGCTAAACATATTTTTTAGCACCCATAACACGCTCTAATCTCTACGTAAGTGTGGTAAGGTCTCCTACAAAGACTGTGTGGTGTTAAGGGACAATACTATCTAGCAGGGATATATGAAGTAGTCTATTTATATATCCATTTGCAGTACCAAAAAAATAAATGATATATAGAGAAAGTGATTTTTTTTTTTGTATTTGATTTTGTGAGGAAAATAAATGAAAAATTGAAGGAAAATAACTTTTTTTTTTGTTTGAAATTCAAAATAAATAAGAAATAAATAGTAAGGTTATTATTAAAAATGAAAGATGAAAGAAAATAAAGAGAAAGCGAGAAGAAAAACAATTTTCCCTTGTAAATTAGAAAACACAAAAAAGGTACGATAGAAACTTATTATTTTCGTTCACTTTCACTTCCTTTCCTCAATTTATAAACAGGTTGTCAAAGACCCTAATCATGGGTGATTAAGTATATATTGAGTAACATTTTCCTTCACTTTATGAATTTGTTCATTTTTATGCTGTGTCTATAATTTGAATTTATTAAGAAAAAAGTAAAGAAAATGAAAAAGGTGAGAGAAAAAATAATAATTTGTCTTTTTCCTTTTATTTTTTTATCACTAAGTCCTTAATGCACACGTAGTCTTAATGACATTATCAACATCTCACGATTTCTAAAAACATTATAAGTGTGAGGACCATTTATTTTTCTTTCACCGAAGAATAATACATTTAAAAGAAAAATTGGGGATAAGGTATCTTACATAGTAATTCTTGATCATTCCCTCAAGCACTGTTCTCTTGGGAATTAAGTTTTAAGAGTGACAAATATGAAATACTTAGACTTTAAAATAGTTCCAAATTCAGGATTTGACAATTATTTGATTATGAAATGATTCGCAATTTGCAAAGAAAATATTGCAATTATTTTTAAGAAAATTGAAGAAAAATTTTGAATAGGAAAACAAAATATATATGTTTACAAACTTAAAAATCATTTCTTCGTTAGAAATTATTTAAAAAAAATGGGAAATTTAGAAAAGAAAATGTGGGGACTATTCATAACATTTAAAAATAAGGAGAACAGTTTGAATATGCAAAATATATTAAGTATTTACTCAATTGAGAAAAGTAGCATAAATTCGAGAGAATGTAAGAAAATTGAGGAAATATGTAATTACAATTGAGAAAAAGTTATGATATTAGGGACAAATTTTAAGTGATTTGGCAATATCAATTATTGTCTCTTGAATTAAAGAATTATTTATAGGTAAGTAAGACTCATAAAATCAAAATTAAAAATATAACGGAAATTGTACCCTACAGGGTGACCTACCTATAATCTATACGCTGGCGACCTACTTGTAGAACGGTAGTAGATTTGCTTAAGGTATCCTGTCTGTACTGGATCACACTACCACCGCCATCTACCTTTCTCTTCGAGGAGGAGAGTTCCTTCTCCCTGTTTTTCCGACTTCCGACTTGCGACTTCAAACTTCCTCCTTCTCCTCCTTTCACTCTCTCTTCTATATACATACACAGTTATATTCATAATTTCATAGCAATGGCGGTCTCAGTCGAAGAACAGCAAGAGGAGCAACCGCCTATTGTGGACGAAGAACCCTCGAATGGCGAGGACGACGAAGACGAGGGCGAAGACTTTGAAGAAGAAGAAGAAGGAGAAGAACCAGTGACCCAAGAATCGAGGAGGCGCTCGGAGAGAGCCAAAATGGAGAACCTGTTTCGCCGAATATCGACGGAGAGAGTGCCTCTTCGAGTCCACGATGTGTTGATCAAGGGCTATACGAAGACCAAGGAGTCGGTTATCGAAGCCGAAGTTGAAGTCCTCAAGAACGCCACCACTGTGCAAGAACTTCTTCAGGCCGCGAGCATCGCCAGTGCTGGGCTTCACCGCCTTGAAATCTTCGATTCCGTCAACATTAC
This sequence comes from Euryodendron excelsum, assembly GCA_033060915.1. Taxonomy (NCBI): domain Eukaryota; kingdom Viridiplantae; phylum Streptophyta; class Magnoliopsida; order Ericales; family Pentaphylacaceae; genus Euryodendron; species Euryodendron excelsum. The sequence goes on along the minus strand of CM065396.1, from coordinate 31,453,784 downwards.
GCTCGATTCGGGGCCGCCCGAGTTGCCGGGGACTGCCAATGTCATTGTTGAGGTTGTCGAGACTAAAAACCCCCTCACCGGCGATTTTGGCATATTCACAAAGCCTGAGGTACTCTCTCATTCTCTGTGTGAATATACATACTTCTATTTATATGTTATTAATTTGTGGGTAATTGCTTGTTTGATTTTGGATTGGTTGTTTATTAGTGTGGACGATAATTTATTGCTGCGTGATGAATAAGTCGACGATTGTTGTATTTCTATTGAGTGAATGAATAATTGGAGTGGACGTTTGAGAGTAAACTATAGGATTTTGATTTGGAAATTCTTCTTCTGAGATTGTTTGAAGTTCTTACATAGAGGATTAGATGCAATGAGCCTGATAGCATGAGAAATTAGGGCTTGTAAATTCTAAGGGGTCATTGTGAAACTGAATTAGAGCAGCTGGTAGAGAATCCTATTGCTTATGATGACTTGAAGATTAAGTGAGCTTCTATGAACTAAGCTTGGGACAAAATGCTGCTCATTTATACAAAGAAATTGGCATTAATGGTGGTGTTCAATTATCTTCCAAGTAATAATGGTATGATTCACTCTAGCGCCTGCGGCAGGTGCTGTCACTTGTCCCCTTAGATTATGCAATATATGACTTCTTTATGTTTGAGCGCACATTTTACAGTATGGATCTTTATTCCTGATTTTGGGATATTTCATAAAAAATGATGTGTGGTGCAAGCTTCCTCATCCAAGTAGTAATTGTACAAAAGTGTATCTTATGAGATAAGTTGAAGAGCATGTTTGGATGTTAATATGCCAGTTCCAAGAAAAGGGTAGCTAGCTTGTTTGTTTAGTTAGCCCTTGATAATTCTTCCTATGATAATGCTTGGTTTCTATTGACACCATTTTCTGGTATGGGATCTATGTTGCATCATGATATTAAAGCTGATTAAAATATTATACAACACACTAGGCATGAGGGGACCAAAATTTGATAATATATCGCAAGTAGTAAGCAGCCAAGCGCATTCACAGTCAAGGACTAGCCCTTTGAGCTGTTAGCTGCTTGTAGCATGATCTGAAGTTGCATTCTAATAAGAACCACCATGGTTGGTGTAAAGTGACCTGAAACTCGATTATAAATGATCCTCTTACAAGTGAGTGCCAGTGTGCTGTTTATAAGAACTAAGTTTTGGTTTCATTCTCTTTATTATTCATTTATCATTGCTCTTTTGATACTTCTGTTCTTCTTTTAGCAATAATGTATGCTAGTTGTATTTATTATATGCATAATTTAGAAACTCAACCTGTGCTTAAGGGGTGCCTAGGTGCTTTTGGATTGTTATTCTCTGAGTTTGGTTTATATCTTTGCAAATATTGCCATATTTTCCTAGTAAGGTGATACTTTGTGCTCTGACATGTGGCCAAAAAAAAAGGCTATATTTTCCGTTATTGCTCAGTGAATCGATGTCAGGTACTGAGAATCTTTTGCAGCTGTACTGCAACTCTGTAGTACTTGTGCATCAAAATGAAATGTAGAGAAGAAAAATAAATATAAGATCTCATAGAAGACTAACACCGTTTTGAAGGAATGACATTTACAAAGTACTTGAGGATGTCCATCTTTGGGAAAGCCTGAATACTAGCAAGCCAGACTGCCAAGCTTAACGGAGCAAAGTTGGGAACTAAACGAATATGTTCCAACAGCGCTGTTTAGATAGGATATTGGATTGCGATTGACCATTTGAAGCTGTAGTCTCAAGCATCTATTTCTCAAGTTGACTACATGATTGCACTATAAAAAAGTACAATTGGAGTCCCTAATTACTGGCTAATGTTAGTTATTATTTGTGTTTTGCTTATTATTTTTTATATAACTGTAGTATTTTTCATGTTTTACACGCCTTGAGCAGACTTGAAGATAAAATCAAGCAAAATAAAATAAGGTGTTGTACATTATTTGTATGAGTGGGTGTGTATATTATATTATATTATATATATATTATAATATATCTTTTACTTTATATATATTATATTATATTTTATTATTATATATATATGCTTGATCTATTTAATACACCAAGAGCAGTTGTGGCGAACTAGTACATAATAAACATAATCCGGTAAGACCGGGGTCGAACCACAGAGAATGGATATAGTAGTTAAAATCGGATGACAAACATAACAAAAAAATAGAATAAAATCTTTTTGTAATTTTGAGATGGAGGCTACTAGCCAAAAATGCTTGTAAAATATAATACAATAAAACAGTCTTGAATTTAGTTGATTCAATTAGTTGACTTACTTGGGAATAATCAATACAAATTTATCAACTGCCGATCATTTAACCTACTCGGACCTCATAAGTTAGCAGATGGGTATATTTAAAACAATCAATTACTAAAATATTACTTAGTTAAAATCATGAAACCCTCACCATCGACTCATAAATACTTGGCAATGCTTTGTCAGAGTATAAGTGTAACAAGCATAATTAAATGCACATGTTTCAAAGGTTCTAACTAGATACTTATTAAATTATTTGCATATATCTGCTGCTTTGTCCGGTAGAAAGCATTACAAACATAATAAAAATTTGGATCTAGATTTTAATTACCAAGAATATGAAAGCAATTCATTCTAAATTAAGATTAAGAGCCTTAGGTTTCTACCAGAGGTTTGGATATAAAAGCATATCAGACAAAGAACCTACATAAAATATACAAGCCTCTGAAAAGTGATAAGTAAACTAGCATCAACTTTACTTTTATATTACTTTTATATTACTCATAATTTTAAACTTGTTTACAAAACACAAAATTATTACGCGCATAAAATATACGTGTACGTGCCCAAGCATGCAATATACCGAGCATGTGCAAAAACACTAAGTTTTCAAATGAACCTAGAATGAAAAGGCAAATCATAATTAATCATCCCAATTCAATCTAGCGATTTTCTCAATTGGCTCCAAGAATAAAACTAAATATTAATATTGAAAAGACTAGACATGAAAGAAAAAGAGTTTATAAATAAAAGGTTTAGTGCAAAATAACTTATAAAGCAATAAAAATAAAAGACTGAAATAAAAAGACTAAAACTTGTTGCCTAATAGACTCCTAAACAGAGGCCCAAAGAGACTTACTATATGCGTCAGAGAGCTTTCCGCTCCCTGCCTTCTTCTCCTTTTCCTTGCCCCTCTCCTTTTCTTCCTTTTCTTTTGTGTCGGCCGCCACACCTACACATCATTTGTGTGTGCAGGTTTGGCGGCTGACAAGGAAAAGGAGGAAGAAGAAACGAAGGAAGTAAAGGAGGGAAAGATGGAGGAAAGAAGAAAAAAAAAACTATAAAAAAAACTCTTCTCGGCTATAAAAAGAGGGAGAGAGCGGAGAGGAAGAGGGCAGAGAGGAAGAGAGGGAGAGAGCTCTATTCAATTGTTTTCTTTCTTAGGGGTAGATTTTCAGTTAGTTTGCTAGCAGCTTTTCACTCAATTAATTTTTCTTTTCAGTCTTTTCTTTGCTGTTATTCTGCTTTAATAAATATTTTTTATTTATAAAGTTATTTTTCAAGCCATGTCTTTTCTTTTTAATACTATGAGTAGTTAGTTTTATTCTTGGAGCCAATTGTGAAGATCATCTAAGGATCTTGGAATATCAATGAAGGTAATTGAGTCTTCATTGTTTTATCTTTAAAATTTTTCAATTCTTGGTAATTAAATTCTAGATCTTTGAAAAAACTTAGATTCTTGACTAAGTTTTGTAATTTCTATGCACAAATCTTAGTTTGGTATGGTTTTTGCATAAATTGATGGTATGAATCTATGACTTTAATTTTATTATTCTGGATTTAATTATTATTGAATTTTTGTTCTAATAGCTTAATCTTTAGAATCAAAGGCTCAAAACGAAGCTAATGATTTGAGTTACAAAGCCTCCGTTAGAATTTCGGGGGAATCAGGTGATCGGATCAATTGGATCCAAGACTTTTTTATTTAATTTAATTAAAGTCTCGTTCTACAACCATCAATCCTCACAAATTAAATTATTTTGCTTTGGCTACCATTTTCTGCAATAATTGTCCAATTCTCATCGGTACTTGCAAGGTGAAATTCAAACAGGTTGACTTAGGTTTCAACTGAAGCCATTATAACACTACAGTATCTAGCATGGCTTAGTCGATATTTAATATTTTTCCGTGGGTGAATTTTAGCACCTAACTTTGCATGTTTTGATAACCGTTCCCTGTGGATCGACTCCTATCTTATCCGATTTTATTTACTGTTTCGCCACATCTGCACTTGGGTGTTAATAGATTGCCGTATTCTGGGCGTAGTTACTACATCAAAACGAAAATTGTCTGATGTGATAAAGTTTGTGGACTCACTCTTCTTTGAAACCTGGTTATTACTATTGTGGTGTGCTGGAAAAACTGTGGCAGTAACCTATGTGTTTTAGGCATTTAATTAACCTTCTTTGGAGTATGGATTCAGGATATTATCCAGCCTTTTCTCCTACAGTAGGCTCAAGATTTTGGGTCATAATGCATACACACAATTCAGGATGTAAAGTTATTACCTATCATGCACTCTTTCAACATGTTCTAGTAGATTTTTGAATATGTGAAATTTGGAGGATGTAAACATGCTGTTTTGTTGCCCTTGCACTATCTGGAATGGGCCTTCTAGTGTCTACCTCCTCACATGCAGCCAAAAAATACAGATATGCATGCCCTATCTTGCACTTGCAGTTCTAACTAGAGCAGTAAGTAACCTCATCAATTTTTGTTATCCTTGATTCTTTGCATTTGTTTGTCTTCAAGAAGCCTTGCTGCTCAAATCTGCTTGGTGGGTCTGAATATGCTGTGTGATGTACATTTGCAGTGTGTACATGATTTTTGATGTTGTAAATGCTTTTTGTAGGCTAGATCGTGGTCACTTGAAGGATCCCTCAAGCTGAAAAATTTGTTTGGATTTGGGGACCTTTGGGATGGTTCTTTGGCTTATGGCTGGGATCAAACGTCAGAGGTTAGTGCTGGTGTGTCTTTGCCTAGATTCAAAGGATTGGCAACTCCTGTGGTAGCTCGAGTATCTCTGCTTTCCCAAGATTGGCTAAAGTTTTCTTCTTACAAAGAGCAAGCATTGGGCCTATCACTTGGCCTAATGTCATCCAGGAATCATGATTTGGCATTCAACCTGTCTTGGCGTACTTTAACGGATCCATCACAAATGGCATCTAGGTCAATAAGGAGGCAACTTGGACATGGTTTACTCTCATCTCTAAAGTACACATTTAAGATTGACAGGAGAAATTCACCTTTGAGACCAACTCGAGGATATGCTTTTGTTTCTACTTCTCAAATTGGTGGTCTTGTACCTGATTATCGGAGTTTAAGGTTTTTTCGCCAGGTTTAGTACCTTCAATGTTGAATTATTGTTTCCAAACTGTCTGTTTTGCTTTTCATCAACTTATATGATACTCCCTTGTTGAATTTTGTCTTATTATTATAATTGTTATTCTTAAATTGAAACCTTTAGTGTAAATTAACTTTTTGTTTCCTTTGTATATGTTTATTTTAGCTCCTTCTCATGCTTAACATTGACTAGTCCAAATGGGTCTTAGAGTATGACTCTTTCTTGTTCGCTGACCTGTTTGATCTTGTTGATCTAGTTAAGATAATCCCTTACTTTAGAGTTTAATGGAAATGGAACATTATATGTCCATTTTGTGATATATGTGATAACTGTCTCTCCATTCTTTAATGTTGATATAAACATTGGTATTTTTATAATGGTTATTTTTTTTTTCCTAATGATAACGTGAATCTGTGGAGCTTGACTGACTTATATAATCGAACATGAATAATTGACTTATAGAGGTAGGCTAAGATTTAAAAACAAAAATCTCTATTTTCTTTTGTTTTCGGAACTTCAATAGAAATATTTTTGTGACCCTTGCTCCTTGAGGTATGAGATGTTTTTCAAGAGAGAAAGAGAAGTTGAGTTCTTATGTTCCAAATCCTTGATTAAATTGAAAGAATCCAAATGGCTAGACTAAAGCACTTACTTTGCCATTTTGTGATATATGTAATTACTGTCATTGCCCTAATTCCTAAGAAAAGAACAGCAATAGATATTTGGGACTACAGGCATATTAGTTTGATCGGCGCATGTACAAGATCATGGCTAAGATGTTGGCTCTAAGATTGAGAAAGGTGATTGGACAAATGGTGTTAGAATCCAAGAATGTCTTTGTGGGAGGAAGACAAATTTTAGATGCAGCTGTGGTGGCCAATGAATGTGCTGATTCCATTTTGCATTCCGACTATGAAGTTCTTGGTATTGCTTAATGGGGTGGCTAATGGCTTCTTCAACAACTCCAGTGTTAAGGCATGGGGATATTTTGACTCCTTTTCCTTTCATTACTGTCATTGAAATTTTGAGCCGTTCTTCGCTGAGTAGTGGAGACCAGGAGGCTGTGGGGTTCCAAGTTGGTGATAGAGGGGGGGGAGTTAGTTCATATGTCATATCTTCTATTTGCAGATGATACGGTTATCTTTTGCGAAGCATTGGTGGAGGAGATGAGATTCTTAACGTATGTGCTTCTTTGCTTTGAGGCGGTGTCGGGTCTTCAAATTAACTTGGCTAAGAGTTAGCTCATTCCAATAGGGGAGGTGGAGGAGGTTGATGCTTATTAAGCGCTCTCTTTCTAGCTTACCGACCTACTTTCTATCTCTATTCACAATTCTTATCTTGGTTGCTAGGAGGTTGGAGAAGATGATGAGGGATTATTTGTGGGGTGGGTTTGGGAAAAGTTTTTAAGTATCATCTGGTGGACTGGAAAGTAGTTTGCCTTCCTTTAAGGGGTGGTGGTCATCAGAGATTGTTAGGGGCCCTCATGGTGTGGGGCTATGGAAGAGAATTCAGAGAGTCAATGACGATTTCTCTATTTCCTTTCTCTTTTTTTATTTTTATTTTTTTATTGTTTGGGTACAACAGAGTGCTAAAGCCCTAGGGAGGGGGGTGAGTCGAACCCATGACTACATCATGGGTAGGGGCGCCACTACCACTGGGCTAACCCTTATTCTCATGATTTCTCTAATTTTCTCTTTTTTAGAATTGGGAATGTACGGAAGGTTCTTTTTTTGGCATGATTTGTGGTGTTGTCAAAACACCTTTGAGGGAGGAGTTCCTGGATTTGTTCATTATTGCAGTCTATTAAGAGGTGTAGATGAATTGGAAAATATGTTAAAACTTTTCACATTTTGGATGACTAGATATATGTTGTCAGTGTTTTGTCTTGCACTATTTCCTAACCCAAACCCATTCTGCATCTGGTGGGACTGATATCAGTTATTATGACATGATGCTATGTCTTTATTTGAGTAGTTTTGGGTGTATATTCCTTTGCTTTATACCTTTGCAAATTCTCACAAGAAGCTCGAAATTGTAAGCCCTTGCTACTTCATTTGTTGGTTCTCATCTTGGGTTAGCATTAGCAATTTAGCAGTATGTAGAACTCCATTGGAATTAGAAGTAGTTTGTGTTTCTTGTAAAATTTGGAGCTGAGCATTTCCTGAAGTTTTGAGTTTTTTTTTTTCTTCGGCCGATAAGACATCAAGAGGACTTGAGTTGCTGACTCGAAGATTGAGAGACAAACCATAACAATTTGGAGTTTGAGGCTAGTGGTGAAATCATGAGTTTATTACATATTTCACTTTATGTCGTGAAAAATTGATAATGATTGTGAACATTTAAGAGAACCTTTTTCATTGAGGACATAGTACCTTTCATTGCGAAGTTGGCAGTCACGTCACCATAGCGAAAGTTCTTCCTTATCTTGTATGGTTGTTGTTCCCGACACTTTGAGATTTTCTAGCACTTTTTTAATCTATTTATTTCTCTAGGGTTGGCCAGTAAAATTCTATTCTACTATGAATGTGTCTATCTACAGTATACTTTTTATAGCTTTTATCCTTAAACCCTGTGTAGCTTATTTGGTCGTGTGAACTGAAAAAAGCTTATGCTTTAACCCTGTACAGATTATCTGCTTGTTTTGTTTCACTTGGGCTCTTATCCAAGTGCCATGCATCAATTATGCAGATACTGCACTTTCAATTTCCCAAAGTCTCAGGAATGCTTAATTAAGCTACAAGTTTGCATGGAATATATCTAGGTCTTCACCAAGGAAATAGAGCATATTTGTGCATAAAAAGTTCTTACTCATTCCTGTGGGCAGTGTGCTTTAAAGACTTGTTTCAAATAGGCCTTACATTTGCAGGAAGCCACAATAAAAGACAGGAGAATTGATAAACATACTTGTGAGAAAAGACAGAAGAATTGATAAACATGCTTGTGAGATTTAGGGGGAGCACCAAATATGGACAAGACGAGGGAACATAGTCTAAGTTGGTTTACTTCTGTGCAGCATAGGCTAATACACTTAATGGGAGGAGCTGTTTGAGGCAATTGAAAGTGCTTCAAGAACAAGGGGAAGGTCAAAGAAAGCATAAGTTAAGGCAGTGAGCAAAGATGTGAGAATGTATGATTATAACAAAGGTATGGTCCTAGATATGGCCATATGATGGGAAGGGATATGGGCAACCAGCTTTTAATACAGGTTTTAACTATATAACATCTTGGAGCTGGATTTATGTTTTCAATGGATACTTAATGACTATTAAGAGGGTTGAAGAACCTAGTAGTTTAATATTGTGGCTTTCTGTTATTTATGCATCACTGAGAAATGTTGAAATAGCCAAACTTTGTAGAGGCATGGATTAAGTTACTGTTTCACAGCCCTGTTGTGGGTGGGTTTTGTTTTTTTTTTTTTTGGGGGGGGGGGGGGGGGGGGTGTGGGGGTGTGGACCATATGTGTCAGTTGTCATTACATGCTGACAAACCCTCATTATTATTGTTTTTACGAAGAATTAGTGTGGGCTTTTCACAGCCCATTATTAACATGTGAATTCCCTGATTACTGAAGGTGGCAGCATAATACGTGAATAACTCACTTAACATATTGTTGTCTTTCTGCACAAAGTTGATTAATGTTGATTCTTGTCTTCTCTGACTCAAGAGTTTAACATCTCTGTTGGGGAGTCCTAGACTTGTGTTTCAGTGAGAGCATTGTGGCTTGTAGCAACTACCTACTCTTGGGGGGCTTTTGACTGGTCTCTGCCTTGTATGTTAAAAATGTATATGAGTCATTTACTCTTGTTGGTTGCAATTCCCTAAGTGAAAGGAGATTGATATCTTTTTCTTTGGACAATAGTTGGCTCACTTTGTTGTTTTGTAGTTATGGCTCTTAAGCTGGTTAATAATTTTGATGTGACTATATGTATCAAATATATATTTCTAATTTTAATTTTTTTGGTAGACCAAGAAGAACTGAAACCAAGATCCTGTCCCATTTATTGATGCATTACCCAATGTGATGACATTGGCCACTTGATGTAACCTTGCTATATTCATGCCCGTCTATGCCTATGCAGCTGCTGCTGAACAAACTTCTTTTATTATAATATGTTCTTCTGCGTTTTCTCCACAGGAGTTTGATCTTCGTTATGCTTTTCCCTTGGGTTTTTATCATGCTGCACTGAACTTTGGGGTCTCCAGTGGTTTTATTTTTCCTTGGGGAAATGGATTCTTGAACACGCCTTCATACCTACCTGAGAGATTTTTCTTAGGTGGCAATTCTTCTCCAGTTTGCACCTTGGGAGGCCCGATGACACTGCTCGGTTTTAAGTCAAGAGGACTGGGCCCTTCCGAACCAAGAAGGCAAATTAGAGAAAACTCCAATGACGAAAGTTCTGACACTTATTCGGGAAGGGATTTCCTTGGAGGAGACCTTGCTCTTACTGCGTTTGCAGACCTTTCTTTCGATCTTCCATTGAGGGTGTTCCGAGAAGCTGGTATCCATGGACATTTTTTTGCTTGTACTGGCAACCTTACCAAATTAACAGAGAATGCATACAGAGATTTTTCTTTCAAGAAATTCTGTGAGTCTTTCCGAAGCTCTGCAGGATTTGGGGTCATTGTACCCACTAAACTATTTCGTATGGAGGTTAGTTTCTGTCCTGAGATTTGTCTATATAACTTAGCATCAGGGGACCCTTGTGATGGGAAAGGAAAGAATTTTTTTTTATTATAAAATCTGTTTTCCTTGACTCATATGTGCATTTAATTGTTGCAAGAAAGTGTGGGCCCACTATAACTGTTTTCTTGAAGAACTATTTTCCCTCAAGTCCTTTCATGCAAAAAATACAGCATTATGCATCACAGGGAAGTTAAAATTAATTTTCCTACAAACTTTCATGTAAATTAAATGGTTGATGGAAGCTTGATGCTTTCTTAATAGCTGGTCATAATCTCCTTGCAATTATTTTGACTGTAAAATATTAAGAATGTACTCCTTGTTAGACTTTGATATGGTTTAAAAATAACTAGACTATTCACGTTCTGTATCTCCCATTAAAAGGAGCAATAACTTTGTTTAGAAGTCCAAGTTTTCCTTCTACATTGGTTTAAAGGAACTACAGGTCAAATATTGTTGAAAATGGTCAATAGGTTGCTGATAATGTCCTTTGAGATCTTTTTATGTGGATAAGATCTTTTTGGAATTCAATTAGATTGGCCGTTAGAAGTGGCTTTTTCCTGATTTTTGTTTGGCTATTTTCCTACCAGAACTAATCCCAAGTAACTTTACTGATTGGCTTCGTTTTGTTATCAGGTTAACTACTGTTACATACTGAAACAACTCGAGCATGACCGTGGGAAGACTGGCGTGCAGTTTAGCTTCTCTTCACCATTATAAGTTTTGGAGTCAATTTTTATCCTTTTTTGATGTCCAGCAACATTTTGTTGACATAGGAAGTCTGTGAGTTCAAATATATTTGAGTTTTATGGGGCCATTTGAGAACTTTATTTCTTCTCTGCGAATCTCAATTTAGATGGCTCTATGCTTTTTGTAATTTCTAGTGAAGTTCGAATACAGGTAAACAACAATTGAAGGTCTAAATATAGACATGGTTGTCCTTTGGCTCAGCTTGGTTGGAGACACTATGGAATTGTCCAGCTTCCAGACAGTTCCAAAGAATCTGACTGTTCCTTGTTTATTGGGCAACGGTAATATACTTCAAAATTGTGGGATTCTGTTTCATGTGCTCTGTTTTTCTTGAATTTCAGAGAATAAAAGACGTGACTTCCGTATTTTTTTATTGTAGTCTCTTTTTCCATGGCATGACACAGATTTGTAGGTATTTGCTTACAAGTCACTGAAATGACAGAGATCACTTTATCAAATTGTATTTTGAAAGGGTAGCTGTGACACGCTCTACATCTGTATCATATACTTCTGTACTTGTATATGCAGAGTTCATAGATAGCGCGAGAGCATCGATGAACATTGAGTTCTCTATATTTTTCTGAGTTCCGGTTTCTATGGAGTTCATTTTCGTACTGCTTTTGCTGTAGGGGATGGTGAAAGGCACCTGAGCCAAAACCTTACTGTCTAAGATTTACCAAAGCTCCAATTTCTGTTGATTCATTAGCCCATGGTATGGTAGGCAAAGGCTCTGCTCTTTTCTCTTCCAACAGTCTAGGTAGCTTTGGACTCTATGAAAAGAATACTAGCACCACGAGCAAAACATGGAATCTATGGATTAGGTACAGTGGACAACTTTGTAGTAATCACATATTTATACATTTTTATGTATGTGGGCAGGAATGTTAATATAAAATAATTAGTCCTAATTACTTATTATTTGCAGAGATCCAAAAATATCTTCTGGAGAGACTAGTCCTAGATGTGGTCAATATTTTGCGTGTAACACTAGTCTTAGATGTAGCCACTCTAGAAAATATTCAATACAATATTAATATCATATCATTTTACTGTCGTAGTATCACAAAACAGTAAAATTATACCCAAGTGGACATGTTGAAACTCTTATCATTAGAATGTTATATCTATTAGCGGGTAATTAGAAGAAAAATGTCTCCATCAACTATTTGATTTTAGGTGAGATTAGGATAAAAACTCGTGTATTTAATGTGATTTTTATATATTTACCAGCATAAAGAATTATATTTTTGGTACATAGAATAAAGTTGCTATTTTTACGTGGTACTTAGCCATGCGCATGACCAACCATTTATTCCTTAGTTACGATTTCGCGATCATGGCCGTGGAACGGGACCTACTTGCTCATCAAGGAGAAGGAATGGCGGGTAGGATGTCGCTGATGCGTGGCTGGCAAAATGCTTGACAAGTAGACGAGAAATACCTTTCCCAAAATTTTGAAAAACATTTCATTCAATAGTATTCTCTCCGCCCTTGCATACGTTTGGAAATGAAGGCCACTAATATATATATATATATATGTATACTTAGGCAGTAAAATGAACTAAGCACAAATATTAATTAAGGCAGGCCGGCTCACCCTTAAGGCCATTTAGGCAATCGCTTAAGGCCCCAAGATGTTTAAGGCCCAAGATTTTTTAAATTTAGTAAAGTTTTATATAGTTTTTACTGTATTTTTTTAAAAAATGCCTAATTCAAATGAGAAAAAATTATTTGTTAAAAAAGAAAGTTTAAAATCAACTATACTAGTGAACTTTAAAGAAAAAAACTAGTTTAATAATAAATAAATAAATTGTACAAACAAATTTTTTTAAGGTCTCAAATTTTTTAAACATTAAATGTTTTAATAAACGTGTTATGTAGTTTTCATATCTTTTTGTTCTAGAGAATTTTGTAATCTAGGTGAAAAAAATAAGTCTTATTAGATAAAGAAGACTGAAAATCAACTACCCTAAGTGAACTTTAGAAAGAAAAAAAATTGGCTTAACAAGAAATTGTATAAATAAAATTTTTTAAAAGCCCCAAAATTTTTAAAACCTTTATATAGTTTCAAGGCTATATATAATTTCTAGATTTTCCTTTAAGAGAAGAGGCCTTAGTCTAAATGGACATTTTAATGTCTATTAGAAAAAGGGCCAAACTCAACACAATAGTTGACTTCAAAAGGAAAAACACTAATTTATAAAATAAATGATTTTAAATAAAAAAACAATGATATTAAAAAATAAAGAGCCACATTAAAATTATTGCCTTAGGACTCAACTTGTCTTGAGCCAGCACTGAATTAAGGCGGTAAAAGGAAAGCATCAAGCAACAGCTTGACTCGTCAATTAACTTGTTAAATAAGTAACTTAAATTTGAATACATTTTACAACTTATTAATTTTTTGAATTCGTCGTGATAAGTTTATGAGTATTTTATAACTATATGAAAAATCAAGTTATGTAAGCTCAATAAAAATTCATTTGTAAATTATTTGAAAAATAAAGAGTTAATTACAAATAAACTTCTGAACTATGACTCAGTATCACTGAGACCTCCTAAACTTTAAAACGTAACAAATTGACCATTTCAACTATCAATTTGTATCAATCAACTTCTTCTGTTAGCAATCAATTAGGAAAATGGATGAAAACTTATCATTTGACTTATACATATTCACAAAAGTGTGATTTTATACCTAAATTGATCTTTTCTTGTTATAATAATTGCCTAATGACTGGAATATCTTTTAAAATACCATGTAAATATAGGGGTAATACAAGAAATATTTCAGTCATTAGACAATTATCACAAAAAAAAAGAATGTATTTTAGGTACAAAATGAACTTTCATGAACATGTCCAAATTACATGATAATTTTTTATCTACTCTCTTAGCAAATTGCTAATGGATTGCGAACAAAAAGATTTGATTGATACAAATTGATAGTTGAATGAGTCAATTTAAAAGTTTAAAGGGTTTCAGTGATATTGAGTCATAATTTAAAGGGTGTATTTGTAATTAACCCAAAAATAAATAAGCCAAATTTGAACTAATTTTGAAGCTCTTTAAAAATTTCAAGCTAATTTGGAGCAATACTCTATTCGACTTAATTGGTTCAAATAGTTTACAACGTTACAGTATTAATATCAATCATTAATGAACTACGTACACGACCTCTGCTTATTCAAGAGTATATTCGTACATTAATCAAAGCATGTTAACCATTGGATCTCAACAACCCTCGCATACTTAGTGGTTGCAAAACTTGGGTTACTTTAATTTTGTGACCTAGAATATTTTTAACGTAAGAAGTTACAACTTAAGTATAGGTGAGAATATATATATTTCTCCACATGCTATATTATAACAAAATTCTGATGGGAGCAGTTGTGACTCCTCAATCTTGAGAATCTTCATTAAAACTTTAAGAAAAAAATATATATATATATTCGGTTGTCTTGAAGTATCATGCCACTCTTTATCCTCTTCTTCTTATAATGCAATGAGTTCCACTACTAGGAATAGAGGCGGAGACTATGGTGCTTCCAAAGTTGTGAAATTTTTTTTATATCCTACAGATTTTTGGACATCAGGGGGTGGAAGGGGCCACAGTCCCTTCAAAGTTTGAAAATGTTTCTTTGTACTTCATAGATTTTTGAATATTTAGAATACAATAATATATTGATCCTCACAAAATTTTTAAATTTGACTTCACCTTTGTAGATTTTTAAATATTTAAAATATTATATAACGTATTCGTCTTCTAAAATAAAAAAATTTTCCTTAACCCCATTGCAACAAAACTTTTTTTTTAGCCCATTCTCAATTGAAATCCTAAGTCCATCACTAGCTAGAAGGGTTCTGAATACACCCATCTCACCGCTCACATAATATGCAAGAGATTCACTATATTATAAGAGCAGGAGGGAGGACACGTAATGTTATAAAAGAAGAGAATAATTTCTCAGCTCGATCCACGACTTCAACAGAGAGTTGAATGATGTCCTATCATACATGCATGATGGCCTTAAACCATGCCATGCTCGCAAAACATACATGAAATGATGATGATGATGATTAGCATGACTGTGATAATGGTGATGACAAGAGGGGAAGAAAGAGAAAAAAGACAGACATGCTCATTCTGATGGTAGAGATCCGCATTAATAGGTTCACGTACTCCCATGCACAATAAAATAAAATAAAACAGACATTTAAAAACGAATAGAAAGAGGAAAACATTGGTACTGTTAGGGTTTGACTTTACAGGTTGGGTGCTGGGAAGTGAATCTTGTAGACTCCAACCTGTAACCTTTAATAATCTTCACAAGCAAAGCAAAACCAGCCCACCATTGTTGAGAAATGCTTTTCTTACGCAGCTTGTAAGCGCGTAGAATGATTAAAACATTCCCTACACATCAAACTACGCAGCACTTAAATATATATATATATATATGAATTGATATATACATGTATCATTAATTTTTAATTGTGAAGATATTGCAGTGTTTGTTGAAGAAAACCACTAGTAAACATCCATGAATATTTGATCCGCTGCTACTATATGATGGAGATTGAAGTAGGTCGTCTCAATGCTGCCTTGGGCACATTGGATCACCTAATATGTGTTGTTGAAAACCCACTAGACTCTCTGATGCTCTGGTTTACAAGTAATCAAGTGTTCATTTACTTTTTATTTTTTATGAGGAACCACGATTGGGCTAGGCCACATTGGACCAATTACAGTCTTATAAATTTTAGATATGATCTAAGGCCACATTTATTTGTGGTATAAGAAAATGAGAATAAATTATACTGTGTAATTAAAAAGGTGATAATGGGTGCTAAGTAATACTATAATGTGATGGAGAATTACTCATGTTATGTTTGGTTAGGATGTGATAAAGAGCAGGATAATTAATATTATTTGTTATATTATCATTTTATTTACTATAAAATTAATATTAATATAATATCATATCATAATATACTCATATAATATTATATTAACTTATTATCATAATAATAATAGTAATAATATAAAATATAAATTCTATCTTATCTCAAGAGAGAGGATATGTAATACCACCTCGTCCATGATATTACATATCTCTCATTTTGGGGGATTACATCTCCCTCCGGAGATGTAATTCATAACTTTTTTTTGTTGCCAAACATGAGTTTTGTGAGGTTTACCGGATTCTATCTTCTATTCCCCACCCTTTGTCCCTCAAACAAACATGGCCTAAAAGTCTAAATCACAAGTATCAGTTGAGCTTGAAATTTTTTATTGATATTCACACGCAAGAGATGTTCAAGTTTACTGTTTGTCTCAAAGTTCAACCCCTTACTGCTGAGTTATCCGTATAGGTTAATCATGTGTTTATTCTTGACATGATGATCAAAGTAGTTTTACCTCCATTCTAAAGCAAATAGAGTGCCACTTATGTTTTGGGAATGGTGGCTCATCTTGAGTGGTTGGTATTCGTCACGCTTGTGGAGGAGTGTAGGATTAGCATTCTATTTTCATCTGAAGAATCACAGGAATAGAAGACATTTTTTCTAGGCTTTTTTTTGGGACGGCTGTGATTTCTCTCAAGATGCCCGTGATGAAAAGTGCTTGGAAGTTGAGAGGAGAAAAAGCCGCTGTATCTTTTAAGCCATGGTTTGCAGGTCCATAAATTCAATGACTATAGTCCACACGAGCGAGGAATATTGGGTTTCATGCAGGGAAAAAAAAATTGTTCGATTAAGACTAGTTAGGTCAAAATAATTCTACAATCGCATGATCGTCTTAAAACCCTTGACAAAGATCACCATGTTGATACACACACGCGCACACACACACATATACATATATATATATTCTCCAACTTTCATTTCAACTCCCCCAAACCAAAAGATATATAGAAAAAGGTTGATTTATGAAATACCATAAATTATACTCCTTTTCGAATACTTTATTTAGCCATTTAGGTACCGAAAGTGCAAAATGAACACGAACAGATTGCCATTGATGAGTTGGGCAAAAAAAAAGCAGATCGAGGGATTCATTATCCAGACCAGAAAAGAAGAAAAAGTATTACATCATCATTGGTTAGATTAATACTGTTCCTTCAAGGTATAAAACCGTGAGGGCACTTACCAATTGAATTGATTGTCGTTATCACAAAAGTGACCATGTTGTGGTGATTGCTGACCACATTTGTACTAACCGTGAGTCACATTTATAGTAATTGTTTATTTATTTATTTATCAAAGATTACCATTCGATAGTCAAATTTTTTTATTATTTTTGAATTTAAGAGTTGAAATTACAGGTACTGTGAAAACCATATGGTAGAATCAAAGATTATCATTCGAGAGTAAGATTTTTTCTATTTCAAAAGGTGAAATTACACAGGTACCTGAAGAGTGAAAACCATTAGAATTTGCCCATTGGTTAAATTTTTGCATTGAAAGTGATAATAATCATTTGAAGGCTTGTGTTTCCTAAGCAAAACTCCAAAGGCATATCTGACACACTCAAAAACAATTAGCCCCAACTTCTCCAAACAAATCAGAGAGAGAGAGAGAGAGAGTGAGAGAGAGAGAGAGAGGCATGGTAATATTTTTTGATATTAGGATTTGGAGATTAGAGTTGGATCAAGGTTATGACGAGGTGGGTGACATCTGATCTGGTCCCAAAGAGAAATCTAAAGAATAATTGACGTGTGTCGAGGGTAGTAGTACCAAGTAGGGACACTTCCGTGATTCTCGACGGAAAAGGCTCTGTTATTTTCTCTGAATTTCGAGAGTGCCACTGCCAACCCAGCTCCCTAACACACATGCACACACCTCTCTCTCTCTCTCTCTCATGCCTTAGTGTCTTCTTCCATTGACAGCCACGAGTTACTCCACCTATCACCGGGTGAAAACACAATTATATCATAATATGGAAAAAATTTTGCCTTCTGTCCTTTGTTTTTGCTTGTTCCTTTGTGTTTAATCCACTTCTCTCGTTTGTTAGTGAATACTTACCTCCTTTTAGGGGCCTAAGAGGAGGGTTTTAGGTAAATTTTACTAAGTAAACGTTTGAATACAACTTTTTTATTAGCTTATTCCAGCTTTGACTTGCAGCTTATTTGTCAAAAATTACTTTTTTTTTTTATTTTTTTATTTTTATAAGGAACGATAGCTTCTGGTCTCTAACTTCCAACATTTTCAAAGTCATTCCAAAAGGAAAGCTAAATTGTCTCTAGCTAGAGGAAAGACTCTGCATTTTAGGAGGTAATTAGACTTATAGTAACATTTTTTTGGGTTGGGGTAGAATTGCTGATATATGTATATATCTATGTATCTATATATATATGGTGTTGTTGCTCTGGTATCTTTGATTGGAATGTGCTGTTTACTCTCTTCCATGCGATTGTGACTTGCATGATATTTTTTGATGGCTATCTTACATCTTAAATGACTCCATGTTAACATGCACATGCCATGCATACACATGTAGATTCATCATGCATTCATGTCGTGCACCGTATAAAAGTAGACAATTGGAGAGAGAGAGAGAGAGAGAGAGAGCTTTTTCTATGCTAGGGCAACAATTTTGCTACCCAATTAATTCTAGCACCTTTTGCTGCAAGAGTTTATGATCTGCTATCTTATAAAACCTATATCTCCATCTGCTTTGGCCTGAGGTGACTCAGAAGAAGAGATCAAAGTCACTACTTCTTAGAGACCTAGAAGTGCCTAATCCCAAATACAAGCGTTGATCATTCAACTGGAATTGGGATTGGCAAACAAACCCTAGAAACTAACCAAGATGAATGGTAGTGACAATTCTGAAGAAAACTCAAAGACAAGTTCTACTTCCAAGAATGAATATGAAGATGAGGGAGAGGAGGTTGCTGACAATAGTAAGCCAAAGAACCGGTCAAGCTCGAACAACAGCACGGTTGAAGAGAATGAAAAGAAGGCAGCTTCTGGTTCTGTAAGGCACTATGTTCGATCCAAGAATCCGAGGCTTCGTTGGACACCTGATCTCCACCTTCGCTTCGTTCATGCAGTTGAAAGGCTAGGAGGACAAGACAGTGAGTAGTACTTTTAACTAATCCTGTCTTTTTAATCTCTTATGATCCACCCATGGCAAATTATAGGCCATATCACAAGATTTTTAATTGAATTTAATCGGTTCAGGAGCAACACCTAAGTTGGTTCTTGAATGGATGAATATCAAAGGCCTTAGCATCGCTCATGTCAAGAGCCATCTTCAGGTATATATATCTCCATTAATGAACTCCCTATATGCTGCAGAAAATTTCAATATGTATTAGTAGTGAAAGTTTTTTCAATTTGTGTTATCAGATGTATAGGAGCAAGAAGATCGACGACCCGAATCAAGGTAAGATAATTTACCCCCAAATTCCTGTAGTGAAAAAAATTAGGGTTTCTTATACACTATCTGAGTTCTCTCTAATTGACAGTTTTGTCGGGGCAACGGCTTATGTTTGATGGCGGAGATCATAATATTTATAACCTTAGCCAACTCCCTATGCTGCAAAGTTTCAATCAAAAGCCCACTTCCAGTTTAAGTTATGAAAGGTGAAAACTCCTATGACCTTTTTTGTTGCTAAATTAGGGTTTTCTATGAGTTCAGTTTCACAACATCCCCTAATCTTTTTTTGTTGCTTTTTCTTTCCTTTTTAATTAAGATATGGAGATGCTTTATGGGGTACCAGTCATCAAAACCAAATTTATAATGCTTGCATGGGTGGGGCTGCATCAAAGGGAGCTAGAGATGGACCTTATTTTTCAACAGCTGAGAGGGTTTTTGGAGGCATAAATGGCATTTCACCAAATTATGATTTCCATTTGGATAACCCTTTCAATGGACAGGCCTCCAGGAAAATCCTTGAAGGCCAAGAAGAGTTGCCATCATGGCGAACACAAATCAGACCAAGATTAATGGAATCCATTCGCATTAATAAACTGCAAAGTGTAGAGAAGAGTTCTCTTTCCTGGGATAGGAACTGGAGGGTGACCTCAGAAGAGCAAAGGACAGTGAAAAGAAAGGCTGCAGATTCAGATTGCAACCTTGATTTGAACCTTTCTCTTAAAGTGACACCAAAAAATGATGAGTTTGACAAGGGTATGGAGGTTGAAGAAGTTGATAGTAGCTTATCTCTTACTTTGTTCTCATCTTCATCTTCAAAGTACAAGAGATTAGAGAAAAGTGATGGTTCTACGAAGCATGGAAGAACAGCAGGAACTCTTGATCTGACTTTATGAATGAAGACAATACTTAAGTGAGATCCTGAGGTACTTATGGCCCGCAAAACTAGTTCTTTTTTTGTTTTTGTTTTTGTTCTTATTGTGGATTTGTATGCAAGTTGACTATCTAGAAAAAGAAGTTTAATATTTTCATCATTACTATATATACACATTGGTAATGAGTATTGATCAGAAAGATACAATGGCTCTTCAATTCTGGTAATCTTTGCTCAAATGCAAATTACTATATACTGCCATGATCTGTTTTCTCGAACAACTTAAACAAATGATCTGCATAGAACCTTTTTACTTTGTCATATTGCAGATCTTGTGTCATTGGAAAAGACAAATTTCTACCCTTAATCTTCTCTAATCCTGGACATAACTTAAAATTTTTTTGGATCCATTTGATAGTTGACTGGGGAAATGTTTTCTAGGGAACCTTGCTAATGTTGTTTTTTAAAGATCCAGTTAGTCTATTGAACGTTGTCTGAAGGTTGAAGAAATTACCAGGCAATCCTAATAATCATGTAAAACCACAATCCTTTTAAAAAAAAACTTCTTAGGTGATATAGGGATCGGAGTTTTGTTTTTTGTTCGAGAAGTATTATTATATATGCACAATCAAAGGAAAAAAGTTTCCTTGGGGTTAAACATAATTTGGAGAGGGAACACAATTTCATTTTTCAGACCCATTTTCTTTTTCTTAAGAGCTATAATCAAAAGAAAGAGGAAAGCTAACATACTTGTTGCATTTATGCACTTATTTTTTCCTTTAATCTTTTTCCTTTTTTTTTTAATTTTTTTTTCTAGACAACAAGAGATTTAAATTGTAATAAATTTCTTTTTTTCTACCCTCCCTCCTTGTTTTTAAGGCATAAAAGAATATGTTTATCATTGTTTTTATCAAGCTTGCATTTTTTTTTTGTAGGCAAATATATATTTTTTCTTAAACTATTGGGATACAATCGACAAAGGAGAAATTCCCAATATTCAGGACATGGACATAATCATGACGAGTGAAGGTTTCATAATCATGGGAGATAGATGAGAAGAAAAAAATTGGGCCATAATCATTTACACATCCTTTTCGTCTGATTTTCAATGCGCAACCATGTGTTTTATTGAGGAAAAGATACAGTTTTAAAATATGACAGCTTTGTGAACTACAAGTAAACAGGGTAAGAGAAATTTCTTCAATCTATGTTGGAGAAAATCTTCATTCTATTTTAAAATATTGCTTGTAAGACATTTTAAACCTACAGCAACATTTTAGTTTCAGAAAAACTTTCGAGCTGGCGGATTATGGTGACCGATTTAATCTTTTTGTTTTTCTTACAGCTTCTAAGCATAAATATTTCATGCTTCATAAAAGAAAGTAACACCCAAAATCCTCCTCGGCCAGCTTATAAAGTTGTCCACATTGTCATTAGTTCCGGCAGGAATCACAAACAAAGCTTTGCCGATGATCCCACTGCCACAGCAACTGAATCTTCCAAGCCTGTAAACCAGCAAGAAGTCCATTTGAGACCCAACTGCGAAAACAAGAAGTTTGTAGTCAGCTTTTCATTCGAGAACCGCGGAGAAGAGAATTGGCCTGGTTTGGTCAAATGATCCAATCACATGATAAGAAGAGAGAGAGAGAGAGAGAGAGAGAGAGAGAGAGAGAGAGAGAGAGAGAGAGAGAGAGTAATGTAAATGCCCAGCAAAGCTCACTTTCGGTATGCATATTTAGGGCAATGCTTTGGGCCCGTTTCACTGAAACGTGGACGGGAGCAGTATGAAGAGGAAAGAAGATGGTGGAGCCATGGAAGTGGACAAGGAATAATTATGTTGTATTTGGAATATAAATTTATCAAGAGAAAATAAAAAAAAAAAGATCATTTTATTTTATTTTTTCTCATACGTATATATATATTTTTCTACACTAAATTTTGATCCATACTCAGCCTAATTCAAGCTACAGTGACAAATGTCATCGTCCAAGACCCACCAAAAGAAATATCAAACCCAAAATGGAAGCCCCTTTTGATTTCTCATTGATGCATTTTAACATATACCTGGGCCCGGTGATCCGGCCCACATTCCATTGTTTCTTTCAGGCCCATGTTTGTTTCTTGGGATGGGTAAGGAGGATAAGACATTCCGAATTACAACCCCGGTGAGGATAATTTTATAAATTGATCTCAAACTTTCTGTTTATCAAGTGCAACTTTAACCTAACTCTTTATTTTAACTAGTTAAAATATTATAAAATATTATACTCTTTATTTTAGTTATTTACTTTTTAAAAATAACTTTAATCTTACTTTTTATTTTAATTAGCCATTTTAACTAACTTTCATATTTTTAAAAGAATAATGTTATATGACATACCATGTTATCATTAATAACGTGACATAATATTGCGACATGTCATATCATAAAAAAAGGGATAAAAATAGTCTAATTTTTTAAAAATTGTAGAGGAGAAGAAAAATATTGGGCAACCACCAAATCTCATGAAGGCAGCAATTGTATTGTATTCAACCATGAACCACCAAAGCTCCAAATTACAATACACACAACAGAAAATTGAAGAAAATAGATTGACTACAGACTGAGTACAATTTCATTTTCCTCTCTTCTCATTTATCTTTCTTCTCTTTATGATTGATTCTAACAATATGAATAAAAATTTAGTAAGAATCAACCCTACCTTTAATTTTGGAGATCTGTTAAGCAGTCAATGGTTCTCTATGATGAAATCAGCTCTATCAATATTTGTGAATTTGTGTTGAAGGAAAGAGATAGTCACCTGCCACGTCAGGAGATAGAAAACGATATTAACTCGCTATATTTAACGAGCGAAATGCCAGATAGTTAAAATAGCAAGTTGGATAAAAAATCGATTAGAACAGAAATTTATGAATTTGCTCTCGATAATAGCTAACGATAAACTTTTGAAGAGTGGATTAGAGTTGCTCTACGGGACTAAACAAGCCTGAATTATTTAAGTTTAATTTAAAAAATTTAACAATCTTAAAATCCTTAACAAAAGTCTAAAATATGTCTGGTTTTAAAAAAATTTAGAATATTAAAACACGTTTGAACCGTGAATATTCGAAGTATTGTCCGAGACGAATACGACATGTAGACAACTCAAAATTATTCACAAAACCTGGCGATCCCAAAAAGAAAAAAAAAAAAAAAAATTCATGATTCACACAACCCAGCATATGATTCACCAAGAAGACCAGCAAGAGCGGGGAGAGAGAGAGAGAGAGAGACTGTACCAGTGTTTGTCTGTTGGTGTTGTGTGCTAAAGCCTGATCTCCTGTTTAAATACCTTCCGTTGGTTGGCTCCCTCTCCAAGTTTTGTGTCCGTTAGTGTTGTTGTGCTACTTTCCATTGGTTGCCTCTCTCTCTATCTCTCTCTCTCTAACCTCGGTATATGCTTACGAATCTCGTCTTATCCTTCCTCCACTCCCACCCCCTCCCCTCCCCTCCCCCTCCCCCTCTCTTCGTCTTCGTCTTCTTCTTCTTCATCTGTCTCTCTGTCTCTCTTTTTCTATTCGTTTCCAAAAGAACTCTCTCTCACTGTGCTCCTGACTGAATCTAAACAATGGCGCGCACAACTCCAATTCTTCACCAGAACAACCTTTTCTTTACTTTCCACGCCAAAACCTCTCAATCTCTGTTCAACTCTCCGAAGTCCTTCCACTCCACAAAGCTTCTCAGCTCTCTCTCTTTCTCTCGCTTTTCACCCTCACCGTCATCTTCAGCCCCCTATTGTCGAATCACGCGCGTCTCCACCGCCCCTGTCGAGTTCGCGCCACCGGCACCTGACTTCGATTTCCACAGAGAAATCGCACGCCTCCGAGCTCTCCGATCGGAGCTCTCTAATTCGGAAAGCCTAAGTGATAAACTCCGAGTCATTGGCAGTGATTCCAGAGTGAAGCGATTTTTTAGCACACACAAAAATGGGGTTTCTAGGGTTTTAGAGTCTCTTAATTTGGATGATTACGAGTGGTTTTTGCTCAAATGTGTCGTCGCCGCGGGGCAAGAGCACGTTCTTGGTTCGGTTGCGGAGTCAGTTGTGGGCGATTTTGAGTCCGCTGGAGGCTTATTGAAGGGTGCTCTTTATTCTTTGGTTGAAATGATTGAGAAGTGGGATGTCAGTAGTGGTGAGGGATCGGGGAAGAAAGTTGATGAAAGTTTGAAGGGAGAAGAAGAGACTGGGGCATTGAAAACACTGCTGAAGACACTTCGAGAGATGGAACAATTCTATGACTGCATTGGAGGAATCATTGGGTTAGTCTTCTGTTTCATCCATTTTACGTTCAATTATTTTTCGTTTGACTACCAATTTTTAACTGAAAGTTGAGATATTTGGCTTATGTGCTTAATTCGAGACATCCTATGTCATTAAAAACACTTGGATTTAGAAGGAATTGACTGACCTTATGCTCATACCCTAAGGTCTGAGTTCTGATAAATGTATCACTATCCATTGAATTCTTATTATTCAAGTACCAATTATGCAAAAGAACCCAATTAGCTATGCTGCTGCAGGCAGGTAAGACAGATGTAATTATATGTACTGCAGATTTGCAACCGTCCAGCATATCATCACATTACCAATGCTTGCATTGCATTTTGATTTTTGACTGTGATCGAGTGTAAATTGTATTTTTCTCGTTGCTATACATGTTCTTATTGTAGCCAACTATTCAATTTTCTGCAGACATATTTGAGTTTCTGTATTTTTTTAACTTCTTAAAGTGAGAATCTAATATTGGATTGGACCTGTTGCGATTTTATCTTTTGATTATTTTCTTTGGGTCAAGAAATATTATTTGGAGTTAAATTATCTATCAATTGACTGAAGCAATGTATTGGTTGCAGATATCAGACAGTGGTACTAGAGCTTCTTGCTCAATCAACATATGAAGGACAGACTTTAAATTGGTCCCGGGGCCTCAATGAATCAATGGAATGCCAATTCTTGGAAATTCATCCTCCTAGTGTACTTGACCTTTCTCAAGATACAGAATATGCATCTCAAGCAGCTCTATGGGGAATTGAGGTTTGTGCATAAATTATGTTTCTCATTCCAACACGAAGGATGTAGCACAATTTATCTTTGAATAACAAGATTTTGTTCTTTTAGGGTTTACCAGACCTTGGAGAAATTTATCCTCTTGGAGGTTCTGCAGACAGGCTTGGTTTGGTTGACCCTGACACAGGTGAATGTCTCCCTGCTGCAATGCTTCCTTATTGTGGACGGACTTTATTGGAAGGTCTTATAAGGGATCTTCAGGTATAGGATCACTGTTTGTCAAGCTTGGTTCATTTATTTATGTTATTGTTGCTTCAAAATTGGGATGAGATATTGTCGACATTATACATGTCTGCATTTTAATTGGAAATAATGGAGTTCTTTTGCCATTGCAAGGCTAGAGAATTCTTGTATTTCAAGTTGTATGGAAAACAGTGCATCACCCCGGTTGCAATTATGACGAGTTCGGCAAAGGACAACCATGAACGCATCACATCACTTTGTGAAAGACTCAGATGGTTTGGAAGAGGTCAATCACATTTCAAATTTTTTGAACAGGTTCGATATGAAAAATTGCGAAGATGTTTTCTGCAACTGCTTCTCACTGTCACTCCTGCTCTTGATTATGGATGCAATTGTGCATTTTTTTAATTTGATTTAAATTGCCAGCCTCTTGTTCCAGCTGTTAGTGCAGAAGATGGTCAGTGGCTGGTCACTAGACCATTCATGCCTGTTTGCAAGCCTGGTGGTCATGGTGTGATATGGAAACTTGCTTATGATAAAGGCATTTTTCAATGGTTTTATGACCATGGAAGAAAAGGTGCAACTGTCAGACAAGTCAGGTGAGCTTTAACTGGCGTATCTATGATATTAAGATATATATGTTTTGTATCACAAGAATAAATAGTGTGGAATTGGATTTTTTGAGTATATGTTGACATTGATGACTCTGCAGTAATGTTGTGGCTGCTACAGATTTGACCCTCTTGGCATTGGCGGGGATTGGTCTTCACCATAGAAAGGTAAGCTTTGATTATGAACTTTGAATACTCATTATTCAGAGGTAATTGAATAGTCTGTGGGTATTAGTATTGGGTAATATACGGAAGCTATTAAATGTATGTGCATATCCAATGTCCAAGTTCTGTAAAGCTGTCAACTGTTCAAACAGGGTCAAATATGCCAAATATATGTAACACGGACAAAGCACTTCCTGACTGTTCAATGAGGTCAATGCTGAGTTTATTTTTTGTACAAATGCCCATACTTTCTGGGGAACATTTTGACTTTTCTATACATTTTTTATGAGCAAAATATCACTAATGTCCCAAAAAGTGCGGGTGCAAGTCACATAAACACGTGGATATTAGAAAAGGCCAACAAAATTAAGAAGCAAAGAACATACCTAAAAGTCTTAATAAAAAAATGTATAGGTAATAGGAGATGACTCCTTTACAGGGAAAAAGTAATGATCTAATATGCTTCAGCTTATGTGATGGAAAGGCAACTCAATGGAAAAAAACTCCTGTTCCTTTCATTCCACATGCGCAACACAAAGGAGCTTCAGTCCACACCTCTTTAATGCTCCTCCAGACCATATATTCACCATAGCAAGTCTTTTGCAATTCTGGCATGACCTAGTCCAGTTCCTAGGATGAGAAAAGGAAGCAAGATGTCTGCCGAGCAACCTTAAAAGGCAACAAGTGACAGATACTCCTCTTTACCCTCTACTGATGCAATTCCAATTTGAGAGAAACTGACCCTTCTAATTGAGGTTATTAATAGTTAGAACTGCATTGTATCTGTCCAAGAGAATAAAAAAGAGTGCCACCTTCACATAATTTTTCCTGTGCACCAATTGCCCTTCAGTGGAATTGCTGAACTCCCCTCACCACAGAGCAGAGACTAAAATCTACTTTCGTTGAAACCCTGCAACACATCTTCCACCTTCTTGGCTAATCGTAACATCATAAACATTTTCATGAGGGAGTAAGTCCGCATATAATCCAGTAATCCTTAACTACCAAAAAAACAAACAACCACTATGGTTTCAAACCCCATTGCAGCTCATGACTTCTTGTCCCTTGCTATTCTAAGAACTCTGGGATTTATTCTCATCTTTTTCTTACATTCCTTTTGAATTTTATACATGCGTATTCTTAAATATGTTGTACTGATTCACTCTAGGTTGTGCACCTGCATGTTGCATTTAAAATTATTTTTGTTATTGACATATTTGACATGTATACATATGCCTCTTTTCTTGATAGATTCTCCCAATCTTGTAAGCGGGCATATCTGAGCATTTCTGAAATTGTGTATAAGATGCAGTCCCCTAAAAGATGGGAAAAAAATAGTTGTGGAATACAGATATAATATGTCCTGACATTAACATGGAATTGATTGCTTTTATGAGGGAGGTATTTTGGATTCTTGAAGTGTACTTGACTGTGCCTTGATTATTAACTAATCTTACAGAAACTGGGGTTCGCGTCTTGTAAGCGGAACTTGGGGGCTACAGAAGGAATAAATGTTTTAATTGAGAAAAAGAATCTTGATGGTATGTGGGCATATGGTTTATCATGCATTGAGTACACTGAGTTTGACAAGTTTGGGATCACTGATGGACCTCTTTCTTCAAATAGGTATTTTTGAAATCCTTTCTGCTCTTGCAAAAGATGATTGATGAATTTGCTTACCAGTTGCCTTTCAGTTTCTGCTGTATTTCCATATCACATTATACCATTACCTTTTCTGTTCCTTTTTGATGGGTCTGTTTACTTTCTAAAAAAAAAAAAAACCTTTTAAACAATCTAATATGATGTTCTGTTGAAATAAACCTATGTTCTTGCAAATCAACATTTCTGCATTCCTCCTCTCCAAACAATTTTTCTGTCTAAAATGCCAATGCGTAGCCGTTGGATATTCAAAATTTACACTGTATTGCAGTCCAATAATGTCGAAAACCGCTATTTTGCTAGAGAAGGGATCCAGTTGCTGCTAATTAATGTGGTCAATTTGAAACATCTAGATTAAGAGGAATAAAAACCAGAATAAAATAGAAACCAGAATAAAACTAGTAATAGTAGAATGTACTGTAATAGGGATCTATCAAATACCCTAGGTGAAACAGTATTTGCATTCTACATTGCATACATGTGACTAAATGCTTACTGAGCTATGTAATGTTGTATTGTATGCTACATGAACTTTTTTTTGGAATACCACTCATGATGTGTTGTTTTTAATGAGCTAAGCAATGTTGCTATTATTAGTGTAGTAATATGGAGGAAAGAATTTTGGAATTTTCTACAACTATTAGACGTTGATGTCTGACACGTGTTCAAATCTGGTTCTGGGATAACACTCTCATTTAGTGGTGTCCATGTTTTTAAATCTGATCATAAAGAAAGAGAAGTTTTTGAGCAACATGGATCGTGAATTAGCATCTAAAAAAGTCTTGGCATTTGCTAAAATAAGAAGTTATGATTCTGCTACAAATTAGACAGTTTGAGATATTTAATTTGCGTCTCCATGCGACAACTTTCTAGGTTCTTCTGTATCTTTCTTGCATGTGGCATAGCGCAGCATATGGCTGATGTAAGAAGAGAACCTTTAGTTCTTAATAACATCACAGATAAAAATCCCCCATCTTCTTCCCTCTTTGCTAATACTATCATATGTCTTATTGGTTACTTGGTTCCCCATGTCTTAGTCATCTGAAAGTAAAGCAATCTGATGAAGGAATAGTTTTCTCAGTTGCTGTAATTATCTCGCACAGAACTTCTATGCGTCTTTCATTCACGAAACCTGAGGAACAAAAGTTGCATGGAGTTCTTTACTTGGGAGAATGAACTAACGAGTTTATTGTCTTTCTTGTGAGGTCACATTTTGGAGTGCAGGGACCTTACACTCCAAAATGTGACCTAATCGGTGCTTATTATATTTATTCTCATGAGGTCAAATGGATTGTAAGGACCTCACACAAGTAATATAGATTTCCAAATGATTAGGATGAAAATTAGATGGTAGATTGGGATTGATCATTTTACTGCAGGATTATAATCAACTACTTGAGTAAATGATACCAATGTAGTTGGAAAACCAGGTGAAAGTAATCAACTTTCATATTCCAAATTCTTTCCCTTTACAAAGCTTTGGCAATATGTTCGTTTCCATGCAATGTTTGCACTTCAGGTCCTCAATTAGGTTGGTTAATGGCTTTTCTTCATTTCATTGTTTGTACAAGTTCAACTTCATAATGAGTTTTCCCTGTTTTCATCACATTACATGGAGATGTTATTCTCTAGTTTCTTATGAACTTTTTGTTATTTACTTAGTGAGAACTGGAGATGTATTTAGTTACATATTTTCTGGGAGCTTATAGCAAGTATTATACCATCTCCTTCATATGAAGTTATTTGATCCTTTGACTCAGCCATCTTGTTTCCTTTCCATTATTCTCTCAGAAGAAGATTCTACACTGTTTTCCAACATGAACCTTGTTTACCGTGTTAAGTTTGCAGGCAGAGTTCCCTGCCAATACAAACATTCTATATGTGGATTTACCTTCTGTAGAACTTATTGGATCAAGCAATAGTGAAACCAGTTTGCCTGGCATGGTGCTCAATATAAAGAAGCCAATCACATACGTAGATCAGTTTGGAATCCAGCATTGGTATGTTCATAGGACTTTTGATCAATGGCTTATATTCACTTCATTATTGTTCTTTATTGTTTAGCAGTTGTACGTTCTTTGCACTCATTTTACCTAGATGCTTGTCCAATTGGACGTGCTACGTTTAACATATTTTTCATGCCATGTTATCTATACTTCTAAGTGCATTCTCATGATTGATAAATTATACATTAGATGTAAAGTAAACCATTGATAGTTTCTTTAATGTCGTGGCATTCTCCTGTTCATAGATAGATTTATGACCAAAGTTTTTGATGATTCTTGCATGCTTCCTATACAAGAAAACGTGTATGTTCGGATATCTAATAATTCCCAAATGTTTTGAAGTCAATGGATTGAGGGGTTTTTTTTTTTTGGTTGGGGGGTTGGGGGAAGGGAGGGAAAGAGAAAATAAAAAAAAAATAGAAGGGAAAAAGGAGGGAAAATTTTAAATCAATCTATCTCTTTCTCTCTCTTCTTTCCCTCCATTGGTTTTGCGAAACCAAATAGGAAAAGGATAGCAAACAATAATTTTCCCTTCCCTTCCCCAAGTTCCAAACAGGCTGTAACAGTTTTATCTTTTCAACAAATTTTTGAGATACTGTCACCAAACAAGTATCTAAACGTTTCTTACCTGTCATTGCTATTACTTAGTTTTAAAAAATAATATAATGCTTTTCAAATACCAAATGAAAAATGCTTATTAGAAGGCACTATCTTAAAGATTACTTTGGTATCTCTTGCAATTACATCAGCGGCGATATATGTCACTGCTGTTTTTTCTTTTTGGTTGGGGAAAAAAGAGTGGCAGTAAGGAAAAATTACATGTACTTCATTTGACAATCCTGAGTATCAGTTGGTGAGCCTGTATCATGTAAAGTTGTGGAACGTAATTTGTTATAATGTACCTGGAATTGTTTTCATCCTATGTGTTTACTTGATTGTCTTGCCCTCATTTGTTTGTATTATTTGTTAATTATGAATTTATGAGAGGCTTGTCCTCAGATTTTTTCAAATGGATAATACATTGGGAGGTTAATTTGTAGAGCTTGCGATGACTTCTGCCTGGGTATTTTCCTCTTTCATCAATGAGAGTTTTACTACATCAGTTGTCACTTGTCATGGCTTAACCTGAGTGCTAATCACCTTTTGCTTGAACTAGTGTCTCTGGTGGACGGCTGGAATGCACAATGCAAAACATAGCTGATAACTTTTTCAGTACACATTCAGCTCAATGTCATAAAGGTGTAGAAGGTATAGCAGTGTTCAGTGTTCGGTTTAGAGTAATTTTGTAATGCATGTCGTAGGTGTTAATGGAAGCTCTCTTGGTTGCATAAAAGCAGATGTGCTGGATACCTTTATGGTGTATAATGAACGAAGGAAGGTCACATCATCTGCTAAGAAGAAAAGAAGACATGCTGACAAGTCTTTACACCAGGTTGTACTTTTATAATAATTTTTTGTTTATCCTTGTTCAATAGGGATGGCAATACAGATTTTACTTTGAGATTCGACCTTCTCAAAAGCCAAATCTTCTATAGGAGCAAGAAATTTTTATACCTTCCATTATGGTTTCTGCCCGTTTTCTTTGCAGTCTTGCTACCCGCTTTTGTTTCTTCATTTTGTTCTTACTCGACCCATCTAACATGCATCATCATATTCCTCTCTACATGTCTTAATTATCTCAGCTGTGAATCATTTCATTCAGAATTTCAAGGTTATTCCTGGGTTTTGCCGTGCGGGCTCATTTTTCGCAACACTTAGCTTAGAGCTTGTTGCATCTTGGCTTCCCATATTTTTGTACTTGTTGTATGTTGCAGTCTTTTCTAAGTAATGGAGGTCTAGCATGTAATCCATTATGTCGTAATAATAAGCTTACGAGTCTTTGAATTGTCAGTTATGCTGATGGAATTGGTGGAAATATTTATTGGCAGAAGGCAAGACATATAGATATATGTGTGTACTTTAATCATAATTTAAGTTTTCTGTAAATTAGACCCACATGCTTTTATGATAATGAGTATTGCTTTCTTGGTATGTAATTAGGAGGAGAAATAGATGTATAACAAAGGCTAACACCTCACAGTAGGTGTGTATGGTTCAAGTTGGGTTGTTTTACTCCAGCGTAGGTACTGAACTGATCTAGTGCTGTATTGTGTCCTTCCCACCCGGAACTCGACAAAGCTTACAGAAACTGAACCAAACCAAACTGAAAAACTTGGGTTCAGTTTGGTCTAGTTTTGGTTTTTCTGAATGATTATTTAGAACTTTGGACTGTCTATGTTTTCACTTAATTTGAAGTTTTAAAAGTGTTAGAGTAGTTTTTGAGCTGATAGCACATGCAGGTCCGCTCTTGAAGGGCCTGCCTTTTGCACCAGTGAAAGGAGGATGAGATGGCTCATATCTAACGAAGCTCTCTCTCTCTCTCTCTCTCTCTCTCTCTCTCTCTCTCTCTCTCTCTCTAAACTTAGTGGGGAGGGGGGGACTTGTTTCATGTGGTACCAATGTGGATGGTGACTGGTTCACTTGCCTTTAAAGTTGTGCTGCACAAGCTGTCGATCATTGGAACTTAAACTACTGTGTTGAATGATACATATAACGTGAAACAGAGATCTGTTGGGTGATAGACCATGATAACAGGTTAAATTATATTTATCTTGCGTTGGTTCCCAGGTTAGTTTGAGTAACAAAGCCTCCAAACCCAAACTAAACCCATGAGGTCATTCTCCAGGTTTTGGAACGACCAATGTCACCAGGTAATTTGACCAATCTGAACCATAGATATCACTTGCAGTTTCGTTTTTGGGTTTACACGTTCAGATGTGCATCCTTAGCTAACAGTAGCACTATTGTATTGAACTTTTATTAATAAATTTTCCGCATAGCTTCTTAGCCCAGGGTTCAACTAAAATGATAGCAAACTACTCTACGTCTCAGAATTTTCCTTGCTTTAAATTTCTTTGGCCAAACTACTTCTATGGTTCTACCTGATTTTCAGTTGGTCTGCTCCTAATGTCTTCTGGCTTTGTGACTTTAAATCCTGGACTGCCTTGCATTGTCATTCAATGTAAAACATGAAGTACTAGCTAAATTAGTCAATTCAAAACTCTCTTCTTATTCTTCCTTTTACCCCCGTGTTTTGTATGGATAATATTGAAAAATAAGGAGTTGAAGCCATTGCATTTCAAGCATGATATTTTTGCACTAGATTGAGTTCTGCTGACTGCTCAGTATGTTATAGAAGTTGCACTAAAAAGTTTTTTTTTTTTAAGAAAACAAAAAAAAAACTGTACAGAAACATCTGGGGTGATTCAGACAATTATTGTTATAAGAAGTGAGTCTACTTCTTTGGCCACCTCAGGCAGGGCCCAATTGATAAGATAAAAATCACTGATATCTATTCTTACTTGTTTAGGTTTTAAACTTTCACTATTTTCTCCAATTCCTTTATGCTGGAATGAGAGTTTAATCCTTTCAAATTGGTAACATGAGCTTCCTAGTGAACCTGATGATTGCTGATCCGATGTTTGTTGTACATGTGCAGACTCCAGAAGGTTCACTGTTGGATATTATACGCAATGCCTATGATCTTCTGTCCTGCTGTGATATAAAAATTCCTAGGGTACATCCTCTTATATCTCCTGCAACATTAATACTCGATTTTCTTCCCAGTATTTGAGATGACTGTTGTTGCTAACTTTATCCCTCAGTAGATTCTTTGTAAGATAATTTTCCCTTATGCTTGCAAGCCTTATATTTTCTAGTATTTATAAATATATATTTGAAGCCATGTTCAGTTATTCTGTTTCGTGTATTTTGTGTTATGCAGATTGAAGGTAATGACAAATATGCTGATTCTGGACCCCCATATCTCATCTTCCTTCATCCTGCTTTGGGCCCACTTTGGGAAGTCACCAAACAAAAAGTAATCTCTCAATTTTCGGAGTGATTTTTCTATTTTGGCTGAAATCTTTTAATTTATTATTTTCTCTTTTGTTTTATGGGATTTGCTCTAAGATTCTGGTTAATTTGTACAAAACTCTTAATTATGTCAAAAGTATGAAAACAACATATGTTCTTGCTGTAGATGAGGAACATTTGAGAGATTGAGACTTACCAGTTAGATCTTGCAAAAAGCATTTGCCCATTGCGTTTTCTTCCAACTATATTTAGATTTTTTGTGACTTAAAAAATGGTTCATTTGTTTACTCCAGTAGTCTGCTGTAGTGATCAAGCCGCTGTTTTAAATTTTACCTTGTTGATTGTGTTGAAAGTATGCAATTTTTACCATGTAGTGATTGAAGCACTAAATAGTTAAGCATAAATTGTAACTCTATCATTTGCCTTCATGCCCCAGTTCCATGGAGGTTCCATCTCTGAGGGTTCTGAGTTACAAATAGAGGTTGCTGAATTCTTGTGGAGAGATGTTCAGGTTTTAATATTCTGATACCTAATAAATGAAGCGATGCAAATTATTCTGCTTTTAGCTGATTCGGTTCCTCTATGCCAGCTTGGTGGAAGTTTGATAGTTGAGGCTGAAAATATTCTGGGCTCGACTAAGGTTGATGAAAATGGGGAGCTCAAACTACAGTATGGGCACAGGTAACATATGGAGCTGATTTTATTTTCTTTTTGTTTTCAAAGAGTTGTACTACAAACTTGAAGTCCAAATGGGATTCATTCGATGTAGGTGTGGAAGATGTAAGTTACAGAAGGTCAAAGTATTGAATGAAGGAATTGATTGGACTTCAGGAAACAACAAATACTGGAAGCATGATGTGCAGCGGTCTGAGGCACTAAAGGTCATACTGCATGGAAATGCTGAATTTGAAGCAACAGATGTTGTTTTGCAGGTTAGATCATTGTGAGACGATTGTGGATATATATCCTAGGATTGATTGATTGTTCAGGTTTTGTGTAAGGAAACTGTGTTTATGTTGGTGACGGTCTTCTTCGTAATCTTTGTTTACTTTGGTCTTGCATGCTCTGACACTATTTGGTGATATTTTCCTTTCCATATATAAAAAAAGGGGCGTGTTTGTTTGCGGGATAAGGCCCCAAGATTGGACTACTAGTGCCATGTCCGGTCTTATCCCATGTTTGGTTGCGCAAAAAGCGGGTTGGTATGATCAATTTGGAGAGGGCCATTTATCCCGTATATATGGGATTAAGTTATCCCATGGGGGACGTGGGATAAGCAATTTAGGGATTTGGGATTGGAAACCAAATTACAGAAGTTACACTCTGTGGGATTTATAATCCCGGGATTCCTTTTTTCCCCTTATCCTATCCTGTGAAACAAACATGGCCAACGGGTACTATGGAAGGTAACTGTTGCTTATTCAGGTAATATTGAATTGTTAATTGCTTGTTAGAAACTAGAGCCTACAGCAAAAGGTTCTGCATAAAAAGCTGGTGTAGCCCATAGGTTGAAGAATGAATACCACTCTAATATATTTGACTTTCATTCCAAAAGCACAACGCAAGTGTTCTGAATCACCTAGTATGAAACTGATGCAAGTTTTCATCCAATGAGTGGAAATACCATGGAATAAGGTTTGAGCCTATTCATGGAGATTCCGTAAATATTCCATTCCAAAAATAGAAAGTTTGAAACAATTGGGATTTTTTTGGAAATTGGATGCAGTTACTAATTCATGATCTGGCATGTACAAAATGAAAACTTCATTCTTGATTCTACGAGAATTTTTACGAAAGCCTTTCATTTGCTTCTCTTTGATGGAAGTTTTATTTTCCTAGAGAGCTAATTGTTTTGCTAAAGGAAGCTCATCAATGAAGGGTTCAAGATGCCAAATATGGCCCTATCGATTATAGTTCTGAATGAAATTATTAACTATATCTCAATGAACATAAGGTACTGAAAATTTCCTTTTGCTGCTTTTACCTAATGCAGGGCAATCATGTCTTTGAAGTCCCAAGTGGCTATAAATTGAAGATTACCTCAGGAAATTCAGGTTTTTAGTTTTAAGTTAATTTAACGTGCATGGCATAATTGGTTTCTTTATCTGTTGACTCTAGTCATTAGGTATCCAAATACATTATTTGATTGTACGTATGAGGTGTAGGAATTATTTATGAGTTGAAAGACCTTTATATTACACGCCCAATTGCGGACGTGTGGTTAGCTTCTTCACTTTTCTGCTTAACGTTGCCAAATAATTGTAGTTTCAAACCTAAGAAGAATGGGTCTCCAAATGATTTGCATTTTATGGACTTTTTTATTTTTTAAATATATGTCTCAAATAATGTCTTTACAATTTTCAAAGATGAGCTTTTTTCTTTTGAGAATAGTTCTTTGTGACTTGATTTTCATTCTGCGCTGGTTAGAGCAAAACCCATTGTCAATGACTTGCTGATTGAGTTGCAAAAACAGTTGTCATAATGAGTTGCCTGTTTTCTTGGTCTGGAGATCATTTTGTTTTTACACCACCTAATATTTGATTCTACCCACCAATGGAAAATTATTTGTCAGTTCTGTCTCTCTCCCCCTCATATTAGATTTCATTTGATTAGGTTTTTGTCTAGATTTTAATCTTATGCAGAAGTTTCTGCTGAAAGCATGTGATTGGTTTACTTATTTTCATTTTCTATTTTCACTTCAGGTTTAGCAGACCAGTTAGAACCCATTGAAGAGAGATTGATGGATAGGGGAAGCTGGTTCTGGAACTACAAGATAAAGGGCACACACATTCAATTGGAATTGGTGGAGTTGTAGAAGACTAACCAGATCCCTAACCTCACCTTATGTGAACTGTGGTTCACAAACATACTCAGAGTTCACTTCCAGATTCTCAGGGTGATTCATTCTTGGTTGAATAGAAGTTGAACCTGTATCACCATCAGATCTTTTCTGTAATATGTTAATTAAGAGCCTAATAAGACTGAAAGGTTCTCGGCTGCAGTTCATGTAACTTAGATGTAATTTAGTTGGAAAGACAGTGCCAAAGCTTAAATAAGAGAAAACACAGATTTCAATTTTCTCTCTAGATGTCCTATTTTGAGGGCAGACCTTGTTGCAGCAGTAAGGTTGCTTTATCGTGACGTTACAAGTTTGAAACACAAATACAGACTCGCCACATGTGAAGGGTAAGGTTGTGTACATATGACTCTCTCCAGACCCCGTAGTGGCGGGGGCCTCATACACTAGGCCGCCTCTCTTTATATGTCCTACTTTATCATGTAGATAGTGCAATCGCTTTCAGCTGCAAAAAATCTTTGCTTCTTGGTTGTAATTTTGTTAGTTCTGGATCTGTATTCAATCATTTATTAAAACTGCTGGATTCGATACTATTCCTCTTTCAGGGTGCAGTACCAGCACTCTAAAGTAGACTGTTGTATGAAGAAGCCTTGTATGATTGCTGGAAATCTAATGGTGTCGTTGCACTATCTCTTGATTTTAGGATCAGCCATTGGTTTGTGCAGTCAACACTAGATTTGTGTTAACCAGTTTTGTTATGATATTGTGGTCATAGCCTCTCTCTAAGCGGAAGAAAAAGTAGATCAAAAAATTGTTAATTGACAAGGTGTGTACCAATAAAATTTCTGGTACTATTGTTTTATATGTCGTGATACCAAATTAAATTGAGTGATACTGTATTTATTTCTTGGATATACTTCTAATGTCGCAAACACAATCTTGTAGGTCGATGTTGATGTTGTTTACTCTTCTCTATTGCTCTCATGTTTGTTCTTTGTATTGAAAAAGCTGATATGACTTTTTTGAGTTCTGTAACTATTGATCTCTTTACGTTGTCTTCTTGATCCTGTAACTCAAGCATTTTCCTCTCATTGTTTACTGTACGTAGTGATGAGTTGCTTCCCCATGTTCTACCATCAAATGGGTCTTATACAGGATCTTGAGGGCACACAAAAGGCTGCTGTGTCCAGAGATTGAAAGACAGATACGAGTGATTACCATCTAAATCAACATTTTCTTATTCTCAGAAAAGGAATGGTTTATAGAACAAGATAATCTATCTGATGATGATGGAAGACAGGAAGGTCCAACTTCAGATTAACAAATGAACACGGTTTCTGTTTATGTAATTTCCACAGTTTTACAGTTTCTTACTTCAAAGTCTTCTTACACTCTGTCTGTTATCCAACAGGATTGTGAGATTAAGAGCAGCATCTGTTGAGTAATCTAAGCAGAGCGTTAGCCTTTCTTCGAGCTTTTAGAGAGCCATCAGCAGCCAAGCTTTGGAGGGAAGGAATGCTTTGTGGATTTATTAATAATCGTCTTGCAACATCTTCTCCACCATCTTTGCACAGCCCCAGTAGCAGAGTTATTGAATTCTCCTTCCCCTTTGGAGAACCAAACCTCAAGAGATCAATAAGAAGGGGCACCAAGACCCTACTCTTCCTAATCTCTTCCAGCCCTTCAGAGCACCCCAAAAGCAGAGCAAGCACCGCCAAAGTGTCATCCGTGATGCCTGCCTTGTCATCCATCAACAGGTCAATGAGCAATGGAACTGCCCCAGCAACAACAACACTTGCCTTGTTAACATTGTAAACTGCAAGGTTAAAAAGTGCTGTTGCGGCGTCCCTTTTCCCGGCTGTAGTGCCTTCTCCCAGGAGCCCTACCAAGGCTGGAATGGCTCTGGGTCGGGCACCAATGATCACTTTGTAATCATCTATCATAGACAAGCTGAAGATTGCTGCTGCTGCATTTCCTCTTGCCTCCATGGTTTTCCCTGTTCGCAGAACATCTATTATGTTGTCAACTGCACCGGCTGCCATTATTAGTATCTTGTTGTTGTCAAAAATTGACAGGTTGAGGAGGGCAGTGACTGCATTTTCCTGAATTCTTGGGTCAGGGGAACCAAGCAATGTCACCAGAAAAGGAATGGCTCCTGCCTCAGCAATTAACCTGCGATTGTCCATGCCAGTTTTTGCAAGTAACCGAAGCTCATATGCTGCCTGCCTTTGGATATCTGGCGACCCAGTTGCCAGTTTCCCCACCAGAAATTCTGCTGTCATTTTGACAGCATCTGTGGACGTTTTTGTGGCTGGAATGTGATCAATTGCATTATCACAAGACTTCCTGTTGCTGTTGCTTCTCTCCAAGCTTATAGAAGATGAAGATGTTACCTTAATTATTGGTATGTTGTTCTCCTGGCACCATTGATGGACTAAACTCTTGAGCGCGTAGTTGGGTATGAGGGCCATGTGAATTAGTCTCTGCCCGCTTTTTGGGCATTTGTGATTCCCTGAATTTATCCACTGGGCAATTGAATTTCGATCATAAGTGTGCCCTGATGCTACTATCACAGGATCCCTCATCAAGTCAAGAGAGATTGGGCAGCGAAATTCATCAGGGATGTTGAAAACTGATGGTTGGGAAGATGAAGAACGATCCTGATGCCTAAATGATGCTGAGCGCTGCCTCAAGTCTTCATGGATTTTGTCATTCTCTTCCGCACTGAAAATCATAGATTTGGACAATGAAACAAGAGATATGAGATTGTTGATATTGGAAACAGCGATGAGCCCACCTGTGCCTGCCTGCTTCTCAGCTTCTGTCCCTAGCTTTGATATTTCTTGGTCATAATCGAATGAGCTTCTCAAACCAATGCTGCTTAAGATCTCTTTCACTTTCTTGAAATCAATGAAGCCCTTGTTCGTGCTGTTCTTGTCATTGTTAGTAGCCATAACTTGAAGGAGCTCCTCTTTTCTCTGAATCTCCCTTGTGTCAACAATCAATTCGAACCTTTTCGCTTGCTTGCGAAGAAGCTCAACCTGCTCTTTAGTATCTGCAGTTAGATTAAGCAAGCTCAGAGGTAGTATATCAAGTGCTCTCCCCATCTCCTTCACTATTGCATGGAATTGATTGGAAATTATCTCTGCCTGCACAAGGTTCCACAAAGCACTTCCTTCCTTGCATCCATGTATCAAAAACTTCACTCGTTGAATAACAGAAAAGAGCTCTGTGAGACACAGGATTGATGATGGAGGAAGTGGTCTGTTTGTTTCTTGAATCTCTTCATACAATGAAGAAAGAAGCTTGATTCTTCTTATCATTGTTGATACATTCTTAACATGCACGAATGGAAGCTTGTCCATGGACGTGACTTCATTAGAGATGTGGATCAATGACTCTACCAAAGGCCCAGTTGGAAAAAAGTCTGAGGAGACCATGACGGGAAGTAAACCTGCATCCATGGCTTCTCACTGTACTAATTATGTTTCTGTTCATTGTTATCTTTGTGATCAGAAGTGTTTGTTAGGGCTTAGATTACTTAAGGAAACCTTCTACGTCTTCATAAAAATTAAAATAATGTCATGAACTGTTGACTGCTTCTGTTTGTACTGTTAATGTAGGTGACAACAAACAAAATGGCTGGTGAAAGGCAAAGGAAGACTGGGGTTGCTGCCAACTGGAGGACCAACAGGCCTTGCCAGGTTAGTTATATTCCCCTCCTATTTTATATTTAGTTCAAACATATCTATATAATCAATGGATTCATATGCATACAATCATTGAGCCGAGTCAAATCTTGCGTTCGGCGGCAGCTTCTTCCTTCCAAATATACTAACTTGTCCATATATTGTAAGCTTTATTAGGGATAGCCTTGATCAAGTCAGACCTTAACATAAACTTTCTTTTAAGCACTGCAATAGGATACATGAAACATGTACAGTAGTACAGGATCTGAACAAATTTTGAGGGACATCATGGTCCTTTGATTTTGATCCATCTGATCTGAGAACTTATTTTTGAGGTTGAAAAAAGAGTGTGTTAAAACCAAGTAGGCCAAATTCATCTATATGATCATGTTGATTTTCTCTCTCTTTTGTTGTCTTCATCTACATGGTTCTCCTCTTCTTGCAACCCATTTTTGGGAATGGGAAGGTGATCTTGGAGGAGTGCGGGTTTGACTCTCTAGTTTTGTGATGATGTGAAGCACTATTATATTTTATGCTGTGTTCTGTACCACCCATATTGGAAGTTCTGCTCCCATCTTCATAGTTAATCTGTTAATGTTGCTTATATATATATATATATATATATGTATAACTGATTGTAAATTTATACTTTTTATATCATCAGAAAATATAGCAGAATTTAGATAATGCTGAAAAAACATGCATCAGAATCCTATAGATTGATTGTGTTAGATGATTTATCTGCTCAGTGTCTTGATCAGATTTTAACAATTAATTGCCATTATGAAATTTTTGTGATCAGTGTTTGAATTGGTGTAAGATGTACAAAGCATCCAGCTTATGGAAGAGTAGAATAAGGCTTATTGACTTGGTTACTACAACACTTTTGGAAGTTTCTATTTGGATTATCTGCGCCGAATCCGCAGTTTTTTTTATACCAGTTCAACTCCGTACTTGTCATTTTCTAGGTTGTTTTGCTTACCTAGCTAATACGAAATAAATATCAAACAAATGATAAAACAACTATGCTTACCTAAGACAGATTGGGTGAAAGAAAATTTAGGCATTGTCTCCATAGAAGTATTAATAAACAACATACTGATGTTTGGGAACTCTCTCTCTCTCTCTCTGTGCTCCCGCGCGTGCACT
Organism: Euryodendron excelsum; assembly: GCA_033060915.1. Lineage (NCBI taxonomy): Eukaryota > Viridiplantae > Streptophyta > Magnoliopsida > Ericales > Pentaphylacaceae > Euryodendron > Euryodendron excelsum. The sequence goes on along the minus strand of CM065396.1, from coordinate 31,412,413 downwards.
TTGAGAATAATTTTGTTGTTTTAAGTCTATTGTGAACTGAGTGCCCATGAATGGGCTGGTTTTCATGGTTTATTGGGTGAGATGAATGCCCTATGAATTGGCATATGTTTTTTGAATTTTTTTTTGCATATTATATATTATAGCTAAATGCCTGTTCAATGGATGGGGTTGAAGTTTATGGAACTAAAAAAAGACTTTTTCTTTTCTGGTTAATTATAAAAAATTAAAAAAAGAGAAGAAAGAGTAGCTTATAGAAGCAAATTACACTACTTGCATCCATCTGTACAATTTCACATTGGAAATTCAACTGAGTTTATTGTCTCAATAAACTCAGTATTCTTATGCAGTTTCTATCTTTTTGTTTTTGGCTAGCAATGTTTGTCTCGATAATGAGTTGAAGTTCTTTTTCTAGCCCAAAAATAAAAATAAAAATAAGAGAGTTTATCGTATATGTTACATTTGAGGTATGCAAAAATATTTAGGACTTGAAACTTTTGGATCTTGAATTTGTTAAGGGAAGGGAAAATAATCTTATGCATATTTGTTTTTTTTATCATGGGAAACTGAACAAAAAATAAGTATATATTTTTGAAAATACCTGTTCATTTTGATCTCATTTTTGTAATCCAACAATAAAAAAATTTCTTTTGTTCCATTTTCTGTTTTTATCTTTTTCCTTCACAATTATTTTTCTTTTGGTTATGTGGTTAGGGTTGTCCAAGTTACTTTACGCACATCTCGACTAATTCCCTCTCTAATTTAGTCAAAGGTAGGCCATCATAAAATTAGGAGATTCACGAGAGAGATTGTCTTACAGTTTGGCCTCAAAGAATTGCTAAATTTGAAGAGTAAATTTCACTTATCACCCTTGCATTTTGTTCACAATCTCATTTTAGTCCCTCTACTTTTAATTGTTTCACTTTGCTCTTTACACTTTTAGTTAAGTAGTAATGTGGTCTCTTCGTCAAATTTTCGTTAATAGAGGTGAGGGAAAGCTTCTTTTTTTTTTTTTTAAAATAAAAAATAGTATTTGTTTATTATTTATTATTTATTATTTTTAGTTGTTAACAAAATTCAAAAATTAAAACAAAAAACACTAAAATGGGTGTTTTTTATTTTCAAAGTATTATTTTGGTACTATTAGCATAAAAGTAACCTACAAATGTGTTGAAAAAAAAAAATTCATTTTTGTGTTTTTCGTTTTCTTTTTAAAATTTTGTAAACAACTAAAAACAAAAAAAATATTAAACAAACACTGCTTTTGGTAACGTTTTTGTGTTTTTTTGGTAACGTTTTTGTGTTTTTTTGGTAATCTTTTTTGTTTTTTTTTTTATTTTTAAAAATACAAAGCAATGTTTGTTTAATATTTTTTTGTTTTTAACAAAATTTGAAAAAGAAAACGAAAACGGTGAAATGGGTTTTTTTTTTGTTTTTAATATATTTGTAGGTTATTTTTATGCTAATAATACCAAAACAATGTTTTGAAAACAAAAAAACACCCATTTTAGTATTTTTTGAATTTAGTTAACAATTAAAAATAAAAAATAATAAACAAAAACTGTTTTTTATTTTTTTAAAAGAAAAAAATAAAAAAGGGTTTTCCGTCACCTTTATTAACAGAAATTTAATGGAGGAATCACATTACTACTTAACTGAAAGTGTAAGAGATAAAGTGAAATAATTAAAATTAGAGGGACCAAAGTGAAATTGTAGTCAAAGTATATTGGTGATAAGTGAAATTTACTTAAATTTGAAACTTAGGACGTTTGGATTACAAATCATCTCTATTTTTACTAGGCACAAATTTAAGATGTTAAATTTAAAATTAAGAATATTTAAATTTATAACTCATCTCTATATCCACTGAGCACAAATTTAAGATTCAAGCATAAGATAATAGTCTGTCCCATATATTACATGCACAAGAAAATTATAGGAAAGATTCGGGGGGAGAGAGAGAGAGAGCGCTAGTAATATAGTGCTCCAGCAAAGTTAAATTTCAATGTACAATATTCGAGGGGGGCCTGCTTGGGGCCCATTTCATTGAAACGTGTAAGGGAGCTCTACGAAGAGGACAAGAAGATGGTGGAGCCATGGAAGTGGTGGAGAGAGGAACAGCAAGTCAAGCTACAGTGACAAATGCCATCATCCAAAGCCCAACCAAAACAAAATATGCCCCTTTTGATTTCTTTCTCATACATCATAACAGCATACGTGGGCCACGTGGTCCGGCCCACATTCCTTTGTTTCTTTCAGCAGCGTGTTTGTTTCTTGGGATGGGACGGGCTGAGTAAACGGATAAGGAATTCCAAATTACAAATCAGGCGGAGGATAATTTGATAATTTGATCTCCAAGGGCTCATTTGGAATAGCATTTTTTTTTTACTTTTTTTATTTATTTTTTTAGCATATAAATAAAAAAGTTAAATTTTTTTTTATTTTTTTATTTTTATAAGCTAAAGATAAACAAAAAAATAAAATAAAATAAAAATAAAGTCGAAAAGTCGAAAAGTCCTATCAAACGGGTCTTAATTCTAAACAGGGTTGTAAACAAGTCGAGTCGCGTAGTGGGTTGTTCAAGCTTGATTTGAAAATCTTAACGAGTTTAAAAATGTATTCAAGTTTGGCTCGATTAACTTTTGACCCAATTTCAAATGAGTTTTAATCAAGTCGAGTTCAAGTAGTTTGAATTGTTTTTATTTATATATGCTTATCGAGTCAAGCTCCAAAATTTTACGAGCTTTAAAATGTGTTTATGATTGACTTATTTATGCTAGAAGTCGATTTTAAATGAGTTTTTAATGAGTCAAACACAAATCGAACTTAAAAATTATGATTCGTTTTGCGACCCTACTTTTGAACTCTCTGATTATTCATCCAGTATAATACGAATTAAAATTCTGTAACCGGGTTGCTTATCCTGACCTCCTTTTGGATAAGATCGGACACTGAATTATTAGTTTAATCCTACTGCCTTTGTGGCGCGAAACGTATAAAATCTTTGGAGAAGTAACAAAAAACTTATAAAATTCACTTGGATTGACTCGGACACTGAATTATAGTGTTTGTTTCATATGGATAGCCCTCTGGTTTGAGTGTTTTTTTGGAAAGCGACAATCATTTATCTAAAACACTTTTCTTTTCTCGTTCTTTGTTTTTTTTCTTCTTCTTCAAGCGGGTTCATTATCACGTTTGCTCTTTTTCTACTCCCACCTTTGTTGAAGGGACAATTATTATTGGACCTTTTTTACTTTATACATGAAAAATGATTTCAATTATTTTGAAAAAAAAATTAATTCTATACATATGAAAAGTTATCATAGATACCATTCTTATGCTAATCGAACAAGTCAATTTTATAGAATGATCTCGAATCATCATTGTTTTGTTAATCAAAATAGCAAGGTAGCCGTGCAATTATTGTTTTAGCAGATTGTGTTAGTTTTAGTGTTCTAAAAAATTATTAATGTTATGCATACACTAATCGATTACGCCTTTAATCACTTTTGTTGAATTGACACGCACTAATAGACATACAAAAAGAGTGAGAATTAATTTACTTATAATTGCGTGTCAACTCAGCGAAAGTGGTTGATGCATAGTCGGTAAATGTGTACGTAATATTACTCCTAAAAAATATATATTTACTTCGACCTATTGCTTGTTTCTTCAATCTTTGGACTTGCTTGGTGCAAGTGGGGCTCTTAGGCCCGAGATCATATGAGGGTTTTCCATTGAGCTGACGTCTCACATCCGACATTCGGGTTTGTTAGTATTTATTATTTAAAATTTCTACTAACACTTCTCCTTGTAACATGTTGTGTTAGTTTTTATGCTATCAAAAAAAGAAAAAAAGAGTAATACTAAAAACTGGGGATAGTCCAGTGTTTTTTTAACTTTGTGGTTTGGGAAGGCCGGATGTACATTGTGTTACTCTATTATTATTAATATAGGAAATAAAGGAACTGACCTCACCAACTCTTTCACGCAATAATGGCTTGCTTCTAGGTGAGTAGGTGGTTGGTGTTAAAATACGTTCGTAAGTTCATAAATCACCAGTAAATTAATAATATCTTTTAGGATTAATTATACTTTGTACACTAAATTTTATTTTAATATTCACTTTTAATTTTAATAGTTAAATATTTATACTTTTAATTTATTATAATGTCAATATTTTGCTAACTTCTATTTACAAAATAAATGAAAGAATAGCATATGACAAGCATGTTGTTTTTTTCAAGAGGCAGAGATGTAAAATCAAACTTATTTATAATATGATCTACCACAAATTTTTCTTAAATTATTTCAAAATCATGACTGTAATCAACTTGTTGATGTATATAATGTAATTACGCTTCATGTAAAAACTCTAAATGTAATTTACATGCAATATATGCAAGTCTTTGGACTGGAAAATGGTTAAATTTTTACATATTTGTCATTTGAAAAATGCAACGTGCTTGTCATATGCTAATCTTTCATTTATTTTCTAAACAGAAATTGGCAGAAGGTTGACAATGTAACAAATCAAAAGTGTAGGGCTTAGTTGTTACAATTGAAAGTGAAGGTTCTAAAATAAAATTTGGTGTAAATACAAGGGAACAAAGTGTAATTAACCCTATCTTTTAATAACAAAATTTCAAGAGCAAAATTAAACCAAAAACAGAAAAAAAAATCAACCGAAATCTTCCTACAAATTTGAAAAAAAGCCAAGCAGCCTGGGGGCACTATGAGAGGATATTTGAACATTTGGAATCTGCCGGAGTGGATGCAACCACATCTTTCCAAAGTGGTAAAGAATGAATGAAACCTACTTTGATTGATGGGTTGCACTTCTCGTGGAGCAACGTACTATTAGCATAGAGGGAAGATCCAAATCTTGGCCTTGGTCAAGTTTTATTTATTAAGGATATGAGATGGTGACAACATCTTCATTTCGTTCGTTATTAGATAGGACTATAAATAAGTTGAGTCGAGACGATAAGTGGATCATTTAAATTTAACATAAAAACCTAACGAGCTTAGAAATATATCGAAACTTAACTTGTTTATCTTTTAATCAATTTATAAACAAACCCTAATCAAGGTGATCATGAGTTAGACTAAACTAGATTGTACATTATACAGTCCTAAAATATATACACACTTATTAAACTGAGTTTGTGCCAAACACAACGTGTTAAAAACTTAGCTCGTTTTTAAAATGAGTCATTTTCAAATGACCCTTAACGAGCTAAACATGAGTCAAATTTCAATACCTTTATTTATTTTACAGCCCACAAATCTCACAAATCTCACTAAGTGATCTTTGTAGCCACTTATAGTTTTCCTTCTTGTGCTATGGGTCCTAATTTCTTGAGAGGTTTCTTTTATTATGAAATCTCTTTTCTTTATTCGATTGAAATGTCTCATCCAACTTTTGTCGATGAAGTGGCTATAATGTCCCACGCGACCCTCTGAAAGACATGCATATTATCCCCACCTTCACTTATAGGCACCGACCCTCTCTTCCTCATCATCACATTAACACTAATCTGAAAAGTAAAAAGGGTTAAATAAAGACCCAAGAAAAGGATAGGTCCACAGAAAATAGTCAATGGCCTTCATAAATGAGAGACTTTGGTTGTCATCTCGTTTCCTATTTTCTAGAAATTACAAATACCACATGTAAACTGCTTTCAAAAATTATTTTTGAAAAAATTCAAATTGCACATCAATTTTAGGAAACAAAAGAAAAATGATTTTTTGAGCTTTCTAAAACCACTTTCACATGAGAATAAAAACGATAGTTTTTTTTTTAAATTTCCATTGTTTTTGTTTTTAAAAACATGAAAAGCGAAAATGAAAATGGAAACAAAATTTTTGAAAATGATGCCAAACAAAAATCTCTTCTTTTCCCACTCATGAATTATTGTTCAAGCAACCTGAGAGATTGCCCGAGTTAGTCAAGTGGGCGTGCTTTTCATCTTGGCCAACTTAAGTTCAATTCTTGATATAAATAGAATTTATTCATCGTGAATATCCTAGTCCCGGCATGGATAGTTTCCCTTTAACCAGACTGGAGAGGGAATTAGTTGAGGTGCGCTTAAGCTAGCCTAGACACCTCGACCCGCAATGCCTAAAAAAAAAAAAAAAACATTCCTATTTTTCAAGCACTCTTAAACCAAAAAAAAGAGAAGGAAGAATAATTCTTGAAATTATTTTAATGGTCTTATGATAGTAGGGCTTTAAAGGCAATGGGATGAGCCTATAAATGTATGTGGTTAAGAGTAGGGGTAGGACATCTTGCTGGTAGAGGGTGTAATGAAGTAGAAGTGATGAAGGGTCAGGAGCCACGTTCAAGCTCCTCTTGTGCAGCCTGCAAGTTCCTGAAGAGGAGATGCAGCCCAAACTGCCTCTTCGCACCCTACTTCAGGTCAGATCATGAGCCTAAGAGATTTGCCAAAGTCCACAAGGTTTTTGGAGCTAGCAATGTCAGCAAGATCCTGATAGAGGTACCTGAAGAGCAACGTGAGGACACCGTCAATTCGCTGGTTTACGAGGCTGAGGCGAGGCTGAGGGACCCTGTCTACGGCTGCCTTGGTGCCATAACTTTGTTGCAGAGGAAGATGGTTGAGCTCCAGCATGATCTGGCCGTCGCTAGGACCCGCCTGGCTCACTATGTTGCCAAGCCTTCTCCATTCTTGCTCCTGCAGGATGATGTTGATCACATCCTCATGTCTCCTCCTCTCACTGACCTTTCAGGAGTGTGCAACGGATGGGTCCAGAGTTTCAACCTGCAGAGTTCTTTGGAATCAAATCAGAGTGGATCCATGAATGAAATAAGCCAATTCCCATTTCCATAATTCTCATTCTCTCTGTCTCTCTCTCTCTCTCTCTCTCTCTCATATATGTTCCCATCCAAGAATCTATTTGAGTTGAACTTGGATGAAAATAATCTAAAAGTTGATCTTTGGGGTGTAAATTCAGAGCAAAAAAGGTCAGTGATTTAAGAAAATTTTCAAAAGTACTTGCTATTACTGTTCAAGAAAAGAAATTAGTTGAAGACATGAATGTTACCTTGGTGCTGTTTGGTTTGCACTATTTTTAAGTAAATATTCCAATAAAACACAGAGCAGCAGCCTTTTGCTTTTGAGAGGAAGATGACCTCCATCGTATTGCACCTGATGATGTAAAGCTTTTACTGACTGCAACACTAACAGCCTGTTTGGAACTTGAGGGAGGGAAGGAAAGGGTAGGAAAAATCTTAAAAATTTTCTCTTCCCTTGTTTGATTCTAACTTGGAGAGAAAGGGAAGGGAAAATGAGAGAAAGGGAGAGAAAGCAGGGGGGGGGGGGGGGGGGGGGGGGGTGGGGGTGGAAATCAGTCTCTCTTTCTCTCTCATTTTCCTTCCAACTTTTTTACAAAACCAAAAAAGAAAGGGAAAGTAGTTTTCCTTTATTTTTTCTTTCCCTACGCTTCCCTCCCCCAACTTCCAAACAGGCTGTAAGTCATTGCTAAAGATGTTCCTGAGAGAGATCAGGGTCTGTATCAATTGTTACATACACCTGATCAAGCCAACTTCTCAGCCTAGAAGCAGCAACACTCCTCCAACACACAGCTGCAACAGAGAGCAGCAGCCAAACCGCAGGAAGTTGTGTGTGGAGTCGTGTGGGAGGTGAGTGGTCAAACCTATAGAAGATGACCCTCTGGGAAGTTAACGGCAGGCGCTGTCTAGGCGAAGGACCACCGGAGGTGGAGGAGAAAGAGTTGAGGCGGTTCTGAGAAGAGAGACAGTGGCAGTGTCTCAAAGAGCTTGAAGAGATTTCGGAGAGGTTAATGGTGAGCATTCAATGTGAAATGAATGTCTTGAATGTCTTATCAATGGCAAATGAAGGCTTCTTTTATATAGGTGAGGGAAGTTCTTTATGATTGACCATTCAGTTGTTGAGATTTTCGGTGATTAGCTACTCAGACCTGAGACGGAGCCTTTTGTTGATTAGCTCCTTAATTTGAGGCTTCTTGAAGGCCGACATCCTGAATGTCAACTCTGTATCTCTTTAGTGACAATGATTCAGTGATTCAGATAGTTCAGGCATTAAATGCGCTTTGTCGTTTGCTTGGAGATCTCTCTCTCTTTAAAACCGGCCAGAGTGGCAAGGCCACTCTTCGAACCCTTAACTCTAGCCTCCAATCCACTTGCCTCTTAGTGATCCTGCGCGGAGGTTCCTAGGTCCTGCTCCCAACCTAGGTTATGGAGAATAAGTTATGGAAAATTATGCTGAGTGTGAAGATGCACTCGACGGCGAGATTCTATGGCCGAGCCAGGAGATGCTGAGCGCAAAGCCACGAGCGGGCAACGCGGAGGAGGTGTCCCGAGATCACCTGTAGGTGATGACCTCTCGATGCCTTAACTCCGAGGAGACGCTCTTCGTGCTTTCCTCGGTGGGTAAGCCTACTTGATGCACACGTCACCTCGAAGGGCTGCCACGTGAGGCCAAATGTAGGAGGAGAAGCGGTGAGTTGCTAGAGTGTCCTTGTACGGAGCGGAGCTGGATATTTGTACCTACAGAAATAAACAGAGAACGGAAAACACCCCTGAGTTAAATAAATGGTAGTCTGAAAGAAGGTATCCTGGATTAGGGTTATGAATCCTAGGTGCAGTAAAATCCATAAACTTTCAAGCAGAGTCGGAAAAATTAGGCTCCATCCATTTTAATGCAATGATATTCGATGAGGTGTGTATCTGTGTCAGTGAAGCACAAGCTATATATGATAATTAATTATTCACATATGAATATACAAATGATGTGAATAACAAAACCACAAAGCATACAAGCAAGCCACTTTCCTTAGGTAGGAGAATCATAATACTCATTCAAAAGAAGTATTCACTTCATGGTGGCAAGACAATAGCAGCAGGTGTTAAGATAGGCCCTCAAGCCCCAACAAGTTCAATTATGTTATTTCAAACAATAAGACAAAAACAAAAGAAAGATAAGAAGCTCAAAATGAATATCGACAATAAATAGAGCAGGAATCTGCCCCCAATATCGCACCATCACATGTTCAAAATTCTCTGAAACTGTTGATCTTACTGATGGGGGGAAATGTTCAATTTCCCCACCAATTGATCTTGAAAGTAAACTGTGAACCATCCTATGTGGCTCCGAAATTGCACAAGGAGTTGATAATGTATGAGAATCCTAGTTGTCAATGGCCCTTTGAACTAGTCTGCCAAAAACAGAGACTGATTCATGGGCACCGTCTCCCATCTGCATGAATGTAAAAACAAAGAATGTAATAAGAACATACAAAGGTTCTGAATCTGCACCATCAGAAGATTGACACAATTTAGACAAAGCCAACCAGTCCTAAGCATAAAATTACTTTAATAAAACGAAGAAAATGAATGTTGGATTTTATAGCTGCAAGAAAAAAACTTCAAGTACTACTCTTCCACCCGAAATCAATAATAGACTTTAAACCCTTGATATGCTTTAAAAACCTAGTAGAGATTTGTTTTGCTGATTTGGTACCAAGTTCACTTAAACAAGGAAAACCAGAGCAACAACAATCGATTACTAAAGATGACAAAGAGAACTAGTTAACACTGCCAAAGGATAATGTAATGTAATACTACTTCTGGGACCAAGAATGCAAATCAAAGTACATTGACAACATCTCTGATAACACCTTTCATATCAGGCAGGTAAAATTACAAATTGACAATGTTACAGAAAAGTTAACAAGCCCCAAAACCATCAGTTTTATGGTACAGAAAGATCCAAATCATGTTCTGTTTTCTGCATTAAGTAGTTAATATTTCCCAAGATATCATAGAGCATACATAATGCTGCTTACCTTTCACACAGTTTTTCTATGTACACAGAGAGAGAGAGAGAGAGAGAGAGAGAGAGAGAAGAAGAGAAGAGATTTACAGTTTCCAAATAACAGCCAAAATGCAAAACAATTATGAAAACATTGATACTCAAAAATATTTATCTAAGGTCAACTTTTTCCAACTCAAACCTGTTTGAAATATCTAGAAGAAGTCACTGAAAATGACTAGAAGTTCAATCAGTGTAACCTGTCTTCTGGGAGGAACAAACATTATGTACTCATGGCCGAGATTATGCATTCATGGGAGATCCAATGCTTAAATATTACAATTGAGAAAAATTAAACACAACAATAATCAACAAATCCATAGCTGAACAACTAACATGTACAATAATTGATATAATACAGCACGCCCAGACGGGACACTTATAAAGTGACCAGGTTATCTCACATGGCGAAGCCTACCCCCCAGACTCGAGCAGTTTCCGCTTCTTGTCCTCTTGAAGTGCTTCAAACTTTTAATCTACAGATGATATATCATATAGGATGTGTGTACTCATTGGGAGTTGATATCCACAGACGCTCCCAGAATGACCACGACATCTACTTCCATTTCAGAGTAGAGTTTTCATGCCATCTCAGCTATAATTTTTTCCCTGTTTGAGGTACATACAATAAGGAAAAAGTTAATCAGACAACAAAAGCAGTGTCAAGTGCAGCAGCAAGATGAACATCAATAAGGCATTACACCCACCGTCAAACTGCAGCAGTAGATGTACAAACAAAATTATGTAGAAAATAGAAGAAAAAAAACCAAATCGTTGAGCCCAACCTATCAAATCTGTGTTTGAGAAAGACAGAGCACATAGAATCCTGTAAAATTGTGAAATTAAAATTGAAAATTTTTTTTCCAGACATTTTTATTTGCAGAGCATCCCACAGGAATATATGAATCAAAGACGAAATATTTGATCAATTATATAATCCAGACATGAGCATAGTTCCAACCCAACAAATCCATATTGCATTCAGTTGGAAGCCTAAAATATGCAATGCAGCTTCATTCTACCAGTATCGAGCATCATCGAATCGGTGTTTGTAACTATCTTACATCTTACGTAGGAACTCATGAAAATAAGCCAAGATCTATTTACAGTAAAATCTAGAGACTAAAAAGTAAGCACTAGCAGTGCAATGCACTGGGGTGACTGAGTACTTAAACTTTAGTATTTCATTTGTGTATGTACTACACCAATATCCAATATAAGTTTTGGACCTTTGGTTAATTATCAAACAACAATAACCAAAAGATTAATAAATCCTACTATCCTAGAAAAATACTTGCCTTACTTTTGGTGTGATAATAAACTTTGATTTTAAGTTTCAGTTAACATTAAGTTATTAACCCACGGTACTAGCACCATAACTCATTTGGCACAGACCAAGTAATTCTCCGTCATCTGACATATTTTAAGATTGTTTGTCCAAGAAAAAAAATTATCTAGGTTGGATGCCCAGCTTAATTTTCTGAACTTCCCTTTCCAAACCACTGCTACTGGCCTACTTATAAACAAACAGGGAGAATCACGAAGGCTGCCATACTCAGAAATAAAGTTAACAAAAATCACAGTTCAAAGGAAATTGCGGGTTGTTGGTAGGCTGTCACATGAACAGAGCTGGTTGTACCCAACTTGAACTTGGCTCACAGTTCAAAGGAAATTGCGGGTTGTAGGAAAGCTATGTAGATCCTTTCAACCAAATTTTAGATCTGATCTACAATAGCATAGAAAATGTCAAAGTTTAACACATTGTCACAATGGCTATTCATACAACACAAGAAGCCAAGTTAGAATCACCTATAAGTGGCCATATAACTACAGTTATAGTCGATGCACAAACTGCCACTATAACAGCATGCGCAAACAAGACTACATAATAAGTTAGGAGATCTAAATTACTTATATATTTAAAAAATAGAATTTTACCAAGTTTTGATGTCAGGCTCATTAGAGCAGCCAACTATCGGAGGGAATTCTAATTAACATAAAGCATCTATTCCCTCCCAACTACATCAATGGAGACAAGTACAATTATGCAAGCGAAACTACACTATTAACCTCCAAAATTGCACCCTATCACCCTCAAATGTTACGACGCCACAAATTGAGCACGAAATGCTTTACAGGGAGCATTCCCATAACAGTACAATGCAGAACTCCACTGCAGGAACTGGAACAACATTTTTATGGCAACATAATGTGAGTGTAAACCTTAAGGTCAAAAAAATAATTCCCCCCAAAAAATACATCTAGACACCGAAAAATCAAACACCAATTTCGCATCTCAACAGAATGTCCGGACAAATACTTTTTTTTTGGGTACATTGGACGGGCAAAGCCCTCTGGAAGGGGGAGGTCAAACCCATGATCTCATGGTATGGGTGGGGGTGCCACTATCACTAGGCTAACCCCGCTCCTCTGCTACTGACAAACCACAATTCCGTTCTCTATATGTCTCTTAAAAACAAGTTAAGGATTTCTATTCATTGACCTATGCTTCCTCTAAAGATAGATAGACCCAATGTCCAGTCTTCCTAAGCACGCCATGTCAAATTTCTATAGCTATACAATTACTTCAATTAACTAAGGAATTGATCATCATATCCAAGAAAAATGTAGAAAAAATTAGTAAATCCTAGTCTTGGGAAATTTACCTGCCCCAGGCGCATACTTCGTGGGCCTTTTCATCTTCTCAAGCTCGAGTTGAGCTTCCATGAACATATTCATCCTCTGGAACTCAAGATCTTTGGTGAACTCCATCCTCTGCTTCTCCAGCTCCATCATCTGCTGCTGCTTGGAACTCTCGATCCTCTCGTATATTTCCCCAAACCTCAGAATTGCCCTCGCCAATTCTTTATACGCAGTCTCCTCTGAAAAATCCACATAATCCATCCTACTATGCTTCCTCACACTGCCACCACTGCCACCCAGCAACACATCATCGTCTCTTCCGCCGCCACCCAGCGAACTCTCATTAGAGCCACTCGAATTCAGCTTTGAAGAACCGACGGAGTAAACCACGGCCTGAGGGTTGGGGTTAGGATTTGGTTTGGACCTTGGTTTTACAGTGAAGGTAACCGTGGTGGGAGGCTTGTGAAGTGACTGCGACAGGGCTGCCGTTTTCTTGTTCGACGGCGCGACGGCGCCGGTTGTTCCGATGAGGTGAGCGAGGCGGTAGTAGAAGGGCCACTTGGAGGGAGCAGGCTTGGCTTTCTCGAGCTTATACTTCTTCTTGAGGGTGTCGATGCGGTTCTTGCACTGGATGTCAGTCCGCCGGGGCTTGACGCCGTTCTGCCGGGCGTTGACTGCGTCGGCGACTTCCTTCCAGTCCTTCTGGCGGAGGTTTCCCCGATTGAGCTGGAGGTAACGGTCCCCCCAGGCTTCGATCAGCGTCTCGGTAGCCCCCTCGCTCCAGCAGTCCTCTCGGCCGCCGGCACCACCACCACCACCACCTCCTCCTCCGCCGTGGTGGCTCCGTGAAGAAGTGTGCGCACCCTGTTGGTGGTTATCCATAGATTTAGGCTCCGGTAATTGCGGGAAGGCTGCTCAGGTATCGCCGGAGATGAAGAGAGAGAGAGCGATGGGGAAAGGGGTGAAAAAGCATCGGAATCTGGACCCAGCGAATGGAAAATGTGGAAGCTGGAAAGCGAGGGGCAGAGGTTGGCCGTCCATCTGACCGGAGGGGTGTGGGCTAGCGTCAGCTCCTCATTGGTGAATTGGAAGGTTGGACGGAGTGACATATGATTCCGTTAGTCTACGATTTCTGCCTTTCCATTTTGTTTTGTTTTATTTTTTATTTTTTTTTAACATTTTTGACTTTACTGAAATTGTGGTACTCTGCATTTTTCAGTTCAGTGGTTTAACCCACCACTGAGCTGTTTCTTGAAACTTAGGCGGTGTTTGGATCTGGTATTTTTAGCAGGCTTAAGCTTAAGATTTTTTAAAATTACATTTAGCTTTTTGCTTAAAAAAAAATTACTTTTAAAACTAACTTAAGTTTTGAAAAATTATTTAAAAAAGTGATATTTTAAAACTAACTTAAACTTTTAATTTATGATTTTTTTATGCTGCAATTCAAACACCCCTTTACTTTGTTTACTCATCTTTTAATAGACTGTAGTTAGAAAAATTTTGTTTTTTAGTGTTTATAAATTTATTAAGTCAATTTTAAAAATTAATAAACTTTAAATTATTTTTAAATTTTGAAACTTGACTTGTTTATATAATAAAATAATTTCAAACAATTTTTTTAACAAATTAAATACGAGTCAAGCGCAATAAGTTTGATTCATTTTAGAGATTGATGGTATGTTGCACTCGCAAAAATATGTTAGAGAAAGTTGAATTTGGATTTATAGTTTTGATATGAATAGATTTGGCATAACTCATTCAATTAAGGTGTAGCTTGTAACTCAATTTGAAACAACAGTTATTTGAAATCCTTTCATTAATGATTCTACTTGGACAAGGCTATTTATAATGAAATACATGTCTTAATTCTTATATTTCTATTCAGTCATTCACTTAAAAGTTATCAATTTCCTCCAATAGTTAACCTCATTGTAATCTTATAAATTCTTTTATTTCAAATTCATTCATCCAAGTGGAGCCTAAAATTCTCACTCCCGTAAAAAAATTAATGGCTTCACCTATGAAAAAGGAAAGGTGAAATGTCCTAGGCAATTTTAGGAATTACAATATCATTTATTTTGGTAATATTGTCAGTTTTTTTATTTTTCTAGTTATAGAAAAATACATGTCTATAAATTATAAAAAATAAAAAATAAAAAATGTTTAATGGACTTATGTCAATAAAAAATAAAAAATAAAGTTTCAGGAAGAAAAAAAATCTACGGGTCCGCTTGGTTTCTGGTATCTATTTTTGTTTTTTATTTTTGTTAAAATTAAAAACACAAAAAACATTAAAATGGGCTTGTTTTTTGTTTTCAAAACATTGGTCTGATACTATTAGCAGAACGGTAACCTACAAATACCATCACTAAATTATAAAAAAACAAAAAATAAAAACACATATTTATGACATATAATAAAAAATAAAAATTTCCAGCATTTTCAAACTGAACTTCAAGAATTGTCACCTATCGCGCAATGGGTCAGAATATTGGATCCTATCTTTAATGGACTTACCTGTCTTACTGCCAGCCTACGTGCCCCTAAACTAAAGGAGGTGTGGGAATTAATAGCACTCAGCAGAAGCAAACCAGAAATTTTGCAAAAAACTCAGGCTCCCAGGCATGGGCGGACCTAGGGTCAAGAGGGCCGGGCCCCCTAATTTTCAAATTTCTCTTAAGCCCATATGTGTTTGGAGTATTTCAAACATGATATGGTATATGGACCTCAATAAATTTTAAAATTTTTTGACCTTCTACAAATTTTTAAAACCTCTAGTTTACACATAGTTTCCCGTGTGACTTTGATACTCTTATTTCCACTTAGGAGTGGACATTGAGCGGGTTGAGCCTACACAAAAAAAAAAATTTCATTGGGCTCAAAATCAACTCCCAAATCTGTCAAATTAAAATGATTGCATTCCTAAGTCCATCCAAATTTAACATAAAATCGGTTTAATGTATATTTTTTGTCTCTATAAATAATATTAAACAACTTAAAATTTAATTACATATACATATATATAATATTAAAATATAAAATATATTATTTTATATATTTCGGACTGGGTTGGGCTTCAAAGATAATTCTCAGGCCTACCTATTAAACTAATTGGATTTAAAAATTTTTCAAGCCCTATAATTTATGAGCGGGCTCGGGTAGGCCTATCGGATTGGTGGGCCCATGGCCACCCCTACTTCCACCCCTAGCTCTTGGACTCTTACTTGGTGCCACAATTTTTTGCTATGTTGGAATTGTTTTCCTTCTGGTATTGTGCATATTTTTAAGTCTTGAGGGTATAACATGTTTTGGTCTCTTGCATTGTGAATTTATTAAGGGAAATGGAAAGCAAAGGAAAACATACAAAAGTAAAATGAAATAAATAAATTTCTTTCTTTTCTTTGGCTAATGCAATGCTGGACTAGGAAAATAGAAGAAAAAATAAATAGCATTTCTTATAAAACTCATTTTTTGTTTGATCCCTATAAAAACACGCGGAGGGACAAGCAGTTTTATTTTATTTTATTTTCTTATTCTTCAACAAAGTGTATAGGCTCTGTTAAATTTAAAAACTTTTACTTTGACTATATTAAATTATTTTTTTTTTACATTAATCCTCCCTCAACAAAATTTCTAGGCTCCTCATTAAATGCAGACATCTTCTACGGAACTCACTAAGTCAAGCAAAAAATATGTTTTGTTCGGCAATCAACATTGGGCTTCTCCTGTAGTAAAATATTTATGCAACTGGTAGTATACAGCGAGTAAAAATGATTTTCGAGCACTAACATATGTCTAAGTTTAACTCCGTCCTTATTGAGTATTACTTTTTATATTGTGCATAAGCTCTTTTATTGTCTTTCATTACTACGTATAACTTTTTGCTGAAACATTTATGTAAACAAATATTTCACTGGCCGTAAATTAAAATTAAATCCTTTCAAAAATAATTTAAAGAACTAGGAACCACACCATGGGATATTAGGACAGTATGTTCAACTCCAATTTTAGAGTTTTTTTTTTGCGTTTAATTTCTCAGCTTGTAATGTTGCATTCTTTAATAACTACATAAAATAAATTTTTCTTAATTTCTGAATAATTTCTTTAAAAGTAAGATACCAGTTATAAGTGTCTATTTAAGCTAAATATGCTAATAAATATAGAATGGCACATGGCATTATTACTTCCCCTTGCAACTAAATTACAGGTGCATGCCATTATATTAGATTTTATCGAAATAAAGTTTTAGAGAATGCTATTCTTATAGAAAATTTCACTAAAAAGATGTGCTAGTGGATTAAGAGCAATAATGATCAATGGCGGATGGAGAGGGCAAACGGGGCTGCAACCCCCCTCAAAATTTTTAAATTTTCTTTTAACCCCCATAGTTTTTTGTATATTTAAAAAAAAATAGTGTGATGGCCCTCTCAAAACTTAAAATTATTTACCTTACCCTCTTCTAACCAAGTTTTTTTTTTTATCTTGCACCTATGTTAAATCCTGAGTCTGCTACTAATCATGATGAATATTTTATTTTAAAAGAACTTTTATCAAATTATATTATCTTAATAATAAATTTTTTATAAATTTTTTATTCGTAAAGTAAAGCGTCACAACAAAGACATAGATGATAGAACCCATACAAAGCACCCAAATAGTTTTAAGAATGAAGAAAAAACGAGAAGAAGCCACAATTCTTAAAGCACATTCACATTCCAAATCGACGACAAAAGAATCAGAGAAACAAGTTGCCATCTTAAAGCATCAGATCAGACTTCTCAGAGTTTCAGACTCTCTCTCTCTCTCTCTCTCTCTCTCTCTCTCTCTTTGCGGCCAACTGGTGGGTGTCTGTGAGAGTTCCAAGGCACATGGTGGCCTCCACATGCTATTTGCTGCCAGAATTCTTCTGCTTGGTTTGACATGCAGACACGTATATCTCTCCATGCAAATCTCACCAAACAAGCTCATTTTCTTCCCATGTTCTAACACTGCGCCAGTGTGCTAGAAAAAAGCCGGATTCCGAAAGCAGAATTTTATTCCAAGCTGAAATATTTATTTACCTTCTACTTAAAAAGCAGACAGGCATAATACAGAAAGAGTTGCAAAGAGTGAAATTTCAGGTTAAAAATCATGAGAAATGATATCAAACAGAAGTCACTTTAGTTACGTAACCTGGAAGGCACTGACATGCATGCTGCTTGTAAAGCTTTAAAGAATGTTATTCTTCTGATTTTTTTTTTTTTTATAGAAATAATGGCGTTTTTATAAAGAAAGTCCTTTGATATTGAACTTTTATATATAAAATTCCGCCAAATTGATGTGAAAGTGGCATTTTTAAAATTATGAGTCAAGATAATAAGCGTATTAGTTTAAAATGAAATAACCATAAATAGTTACATTATTTTATATGAAAATTTTGTATAAAAATTTAGTTTGTATAGTACATAATTCAAGCACATAATTCTAATAATAAATTGTGTATGAATTTTTTAATTACATACTATTACCCATAAAAAAAGATACACCTAGATGATACATACACTGACATGGTCTCTCCATCCTATCGCCATATATAAAGCTGTTATGTTTTGTTTACCAAGCAAGGAAAAAGAAAATTGTCGATTCATATTAGTTTTAGCAGTCCCGATCTTTCCTCTCATGTAAATAATCAAGCCTAACCTACATGTTTTTTGTTGATATTTATTGAGGAGTTTGATAGAGTTTAGCTGACTGAATCCATAAACCTAGAAAGTAACCGTCACTGGTACTTTTTTGACTCTATAGGTAGGTATCGGTGGGCCTTGCGTAATGTAGTTGTAGTTAAGGCTGCATTGAAGTAGCGCTTTTTTTTTTTAAGATCTACTGAAGTACCAAAGGTGGACGTCTAGTGGAATGCTTGGCCTCCTGCGCTGGAAGCGACGCCAAAGGGTGAGCCTCTGGAGGGTTAACTTAGATAATAAGTATTTTTATAGGAAATCTGTTCAAAAAATCCTACAAAAGTCGTTACAATGAGAATTTTGCTCTAGAGTGTTATGCTCACGTTCCACAGAAGACTAATCACATAAAAGAAGGCAATGTGAATAAAACTATAACAATAACTGTGAATTTAAGAACTTCATTTATAAACAGAACTCCTTATATTTTGCGTACAGGCTAGCTTGTGTTGGAAATTTGACCCTAACAAATTCACCCCCTTTTGAATCTATCCTTTGATAGAAATATCAAAATAAATAGAGAAAAACACAAAATATAAATTTACGTGAAAAACTTTCAAAACAGGAGAACAACCACCGGTCCTAAAAAAAAATACACTATATGAAAAATTATTACAATCACACAATTTTTCTCACCTCAAAAACACTCACTAACCTTCTCTACTAGCTAAACTTTAACTTTCACCTCTTCAAGAGGAATTTTACTAAAGTAAAAAATTACTAGCTAAGCTACTGACTGGTGCACTTAACCAAGTAAATATAATCCTTCTTATATAGGCCTCGAGTCTTGCCTCCCTTTTCATTCCCAACCAATGTGGGATACCAAAGGAGCAAAATTCAATAAATCTTCATATTTGCAACTTTGGCTAGTTCCATAATCACACTCTATCTTAATGAAGATGTTCATAACTTCTGCTATCATGTTCTATCATAAAAGCATATACACTCACAATAAACTAATTTCAAGCATTTCACTTCGGTCCATGTCAAAAAACAACCTTGCTGAAAAATTATAGTGCAACTCTCACGTTTGACTTTTTTGAAAGTTCATCAGCCATTGACATGAATTTTCATCACACACCCTGCACCAATGCCAAACCAATACTTGTGTACAAACTTGTGGACTTGATAATAGTAACACATCCTCTATCATGTGACATCATCGTCTATACAGAGAGACACAGTGTTAGCATCATTATCAGTATCTCCATTCATTGATTTAAAGCATCTTGCTGAACCTGCTCAAGCGTTTGGACAATTTTACTTGAAGTGCCCAAATTGTCCACACACCTAGCAGACTACTTTCTTTTTTATGGAGTTCTTCTTCCAATTATCAACTGTCACTACTAGGCTCTCAAGTGAACAATTTATCAAAATAGGTTTCATATGCTTATACGAAGATGGAAGAAACCAAATAAGCCTTAAACCTTGATCCTCATTTTCAATTTTAACTCTAATAGATTCGAGTTTAGAGACGATGTCATTGAGAACACTTAAATGATTTGAAATAGTCGTATCTTCACTTATCCACAGTGTATGAAACTGCTCCTTCAGATACACTCGATTCGAGACGCCTTTTGTCTGATACAACTCTTCAAACTTTTTCTGGAGTTCCTTTGTTGTAGATATTCCATGCACATTTGCAAGAATATTCTTGGCCAGGCACAAATGTATCGTATTTGCTGCTTTCAAATCCAAATCCTCCCAATCTTTATCACTCATTCCAAATTTGCTCGCGCTAGTATCACTACTAACTTCAGAGATTATTATGCCTTTCAACGCCTTGTGTAATCCTAATTGAATCAACATATCCTTGACTTGCACTTGCCACAAGTTAAAATTGATTTGCCCATCAAATTTCTTCATATCAAATCTGATAGGATTTGAAACCCTACTTCCAGACATTACCTTAATGAATTTTTACCGTATAAATGAATAGTACTCACTAAGTAAGTTCCTAAAAAAGATTAGAGGGGTCACACTGCTCTCGCTTAAAACCCAATCTCCTAGATATAACCTTTACATATCCACACTATCATACCAAAGCTTCACATCACAAAAGGAACCTTTAATAATTTTAAGAAAATCTTTTCTGATGTGAAAAATCAGTCAAAACTGCAACCATAGAGCATACTCAGAATTTAAGAAAAAATTACAACAAAAACGGCTTTGATACCACTTGTTGAAAATTTGGCCCTCCTAAATTTATTCCCTTTTGGATTTACACTTTGACAGGAATATCAAAATAAATAAAGAAAAACACAAAACAAAGATTTACGTGAAAAACTCTGAAAATAAGAGAAAAATCACCAATCCTAGAGAAAAATACCACTATATGAAAAATTATTACAGTCACACAATTTTTTTTGCTCACCCTAAAGACACTCACTAAGCTTCTCCACTAGCTAAATTATTACAATAACATAATTTTTTTTGCTCACCTCAAAGACACCCGTTAAGCTTTTTCACTAGCTAAATTTTAACTTTCACCTCTTCAAAAGAAATTTTACTAAAGTCAAAAGTTACTAACTAAGCTATTAACTGATGCACTTAATTAAAGAGATATAACTCCTTATATAGGCATTAAATCTTGTCCTTTTTCATTTTCTAACTGATGTGAAATTGTAAAGGAGTAAGACCCAACAGCTTGCTGGACGTGCAAAACATTTGAAAGTAATAAATGAACCTTGTGGTTTGTTCCACACCCAAAAGGGGAGTGCAGTAGTAAATATATTCTTAGGAAAGGGGTGCAAAGTGCAATTTAAACGGCCTTAAGATCTGGTCAGGGTCGGACTTTGAATTCCAAGACCGATAATGGTGGAAATAAGAGAGAATTTAACTTCCTGGAGCCTGACTTTGCTTATTTCCGACGATGGATGGAGGAAAATTCAATGAATTCCTGAGGTCTGAGAAAGGAAATTTCTCGTGCCAAGTTTCCCATCTTCCTTGTGGTGCAAGTCCTATCAAAGTCCAACGCTTGCCCTGCTCCACTAAAGCGCACACAGCTTTTTGTCTTCTTTTTTTAACTAATTTTTTCTTTTGTGCTATATAAATTTTTTAATCAAAATTTAATTTTTTAAGCATAAATAAAAATCCATGACCTAAAAAAACAGATAAAAATAATTAATTACAAAAACTGACTTTTACGCTGACCAAATGAGATGACGACACTCCTTATCATGGAATAGGATTTTCTCAAACTGGCCGAGAATATCTCATGCTGGATTAGTGGAAAAAGTTTTTTTACTTGGATGTAAGTGAATTTGTCTCCAATTCAATTGGTTTGGCACCTTAGCCTAATTGGCTAGCATTGTAAGGTCATTCTTTTTATAAGGTCATACATGATTGACTTGTACATACAAAAGTTTAAGCACATTTTTTTTAATCATCTCATTCATTTCACAAGCTCGGCTTGAACTGGACTTGTACTCTCAAATATTATATAACAAATCCAATTAGTCAAATTCAATTTGTAATTATTTGAAATGAACTCTACAAATAAATAATTTAAATTTAAATATATTTTAAAATTTATTAATTTTATATAAGAATCAAGGTATCTACATGATACACATATTAAGAAAGTTTAATTTTAAAATATTATTAGTATAGAATTTTGTTTTCAAAGTATGTATGTCTTAATTACTTTCATAAACAGATATTAAAATATAATATATATTTATAAATATTATTTTTTATAATATACTTAAATACTAAAAAAACACGCCACATCTCAATATTCCACTTGCCAATAAAAACCCAATGCTAAAAATTAAACTCCATCAACAAGTAGTGCTTGAAGAGATTTGTTTAAATCAAGATAAATGTTTGAATTGGCAAGGCTCAGAGGAACAAGTACAAGATTGACCCTTCGCAGTTGCTTAACTACGTGCACGCTTCGTAGTCTGCACCGAAGCCACTGAGATCTTTGACCCTTTGATCTCTCTCTCTCTCTCTCAGTTTAACCTTATATACGAAGCAAAGTTCTTCAAGAAGTAGCAGCCCATAAAATATAAAATTAACAAAACAAGTGGCAACAGAAACAATCAGAGAAGCGGTAGCATCCGAGTGTTTCAGCCTAGGGCTAGAATGCTAAAAATGGTGTACATTGCATTTTTATTTAGAAAATTTTCTTTCTAAAAATATTTTATAAAGTAATACTATACATAAATTAATTTTTTATTCACAAGACACAATTCAATAGAATTGCCTGTTCACTTGTGTTTTATGGGTGAAAATTTTGAAATTAATTTATGCATATTATTTTTTTAATTCTTTCAAAAAAAAAAACCCAAGATTAATAAAAAGATAAAGGAATCTGAATTGAAAGGGAAGAACTATAAAATATGCAGAGAGACAAAGAGTTTAGGTCTGTTTCTTCACAACGCAGCAAATATCAAAATCTCTCTCTCTCTCTCTCTCTCTCTCTCTCCATAGATATATAATGCATGTATATAAGACCACCGCCCACGTCCACCATTTACAGAGATGTGATTCAGATAAACCCTTCACAGCCCTCTATTTGGACTAATCGGGTAATGGTCTCCCTCTTTTTTACACTAAAGTTTTCACTTCTTAAAAAAAGCAACACACTATGGCCAGTGCAGGCCCTCATCACCCTACCCAAGACACCAACAATAACAATAACAACAACCCCATTTCCCTTTCCAACGCCACCGCCACTCCCACCGCCGCGGCCACCAGTGAAAACTCCCCCACCACTACCAGAAAATGCAAAGGCAAAGGAGGGCCCGACAACAATAAGTTTAAGTACAGAGGAGTGAGGCAGCGTAGCTGGGGCAAATGGGTTGCCGAGATCCGAGAGCCCCGAAAACGGACCCGCCGGTGGCTCGGCACCTTCGCCACCGCCGAGGACGCCGCCCGAGCTTACGACCGCGCCGCCATTGTACTCTACGGCTCAAGGGCTCAACTCAACCTCCAACCCTCGGGTGGCGATCACTCATCTTCGCAGTCCTCAACGCGTGGTGGCTCTTCGTCTTCCACCCAAACGCTTCGTCCCTTACTTCCTCGTCCCGCCGGATTCGGCCTCACGTTCCCACCTCCGTCGTCTGCGGCGGCGGTTCCCACAGCTGGCTACATACCGTACAGTGTTTACAATCCGGTACGGTACCCAACCATCGTACAAAATCCTTACCAACTTTTGCAGCAGCAGCAACAACAGTTCGGAGAATCCGAGGTTAGTGTTAAGGTTGATCGAACAGCCACGGCGTCATCTTATCCGAACCCTTATGATCATCATCATCGTCAGCAACAAAGTTATTTGTACGATGAGAACAACTCGCTTGTGGGTTCAGTTGGGTCGAGCCCGTCTCTCTCTTCCCAACCTGTGATTGCACCGGCAGTGTCAGATCCGCCAGCGTCCGTAGCGCCTGGATCTCCGGCGATGTGGCCGTTGACGAACGATGATGAGTTTCCGGCGGCTAGTATATGGGACTATGGTGACCCTTCCTTTGATTTTTAAAGGGTTAATGAAGAATTACAGGAGGGTTTATTCAACTACTTTAGCTTGCATGCGATTTATAATGACCCTTTCTCTTACTGATCTGAGAGAATTGATCTAGTCGATCATTGAAGTGCTTGGAATTGTAATTGATTAACAATCAAAGCTCATGGAGAAATTGGGAAGAAGGAATTGCACCAGAGCTTGAAGGCTTTATAGTGAACACTGAACATGCATTAGATGATTTATACACGCTGCTGTTTACTTCATTTAGAGATCTGAAGGTAAGATGGCTCATCGTTTCCTTCTGTATTTTTTTATTATTAGTTTCTTGTAGAATAAGTGTTAGGGTTTTAACCATTTAGGGTTGGAAAAAAGAATGGGAACTGTTGGAAATCATTCCAGCTTCTTTCCTTTGAATTTTTTTTTTTTCTTTTCACACTTCAGTGTGAGAGAAGTTACCATGTTCTCTTCAGTGTGGAAACATTCTTTTTTTCATATGTATGTTAGTGTTTCTGCAATTTCAGCTTGGCAGATGGGGAAAAAAAGGAGCAAAATTAACTCGGTGTCATGTGCTGATGTGCATTAGAAAAGTTCTTTTGCTACAAATTTTCATAAACCTCAACTAAATAATGTGGTAGTGGTATTTTTAAAAGAAAAATGCTATTGTTACAATTTTTTTTTATAGATATTAAAGTGATAATTTTAGAATTAAAAATCATTAAGATGAGTGTTTTGTTTTGAAATAACAATGTAGACAAATTATTCTATGTGAAAACTCTGAATGAAATTAAATTATGTGCCAAAAAAGTGACGGTTTGAGTTTGAAATGAAAACACTACATCTGAAAATTATGTACATTGCTCAGTTACTCGTATCACAGTCTTCATATAGACCCAACAATGTAGTTAACTCCCTAAATTATTAGATTATTGGGTTTTAATTTGCTTTCTCACTGTAAATTTATATATATATATATATATATATATGTATATATACATTGCTAGGCCTACAAATTTAGTTCAAGTCTAATGAGTAATGTATGAAGCCTTTATCCCTTCAAGTCACACTTACAGAGTAACACCGTGTTAGGATAAGTTGGGCTGCTGACATTGTACTATTACTTGATTTTAATTATACAATCTGAGCTTCTGTAAAAATATAAGATCATTATACCGAGGGAAACGGAAAGTGAGGGAGAGAGGGATTCGAACGAGGGAGACAGTTCGAATCACCAGCTAAGGCCCCTAAATGATCGCTCAGTGATAAAGGAGGTAAGGGTGCAAAGACAACCATAAGGTATGCTTAGAAGCAGCGCCTCTTGAAAGAGCATCAATGTCGATGTCATCAATAAGAAAACTTTTAAGTTTGTTATCCAGGAACTTGTTCAGAGATACCGTCATGAAAGGAATATAGGAGTTTGTGATAAGAAAACCTTTAAGTTTGTTATCCAGGAACTTATTTAGAAATACCGTCATGAAAGGAACATAGGAAACATAGGAAGGAACATAGGAAACATAGGAGTTTGTTGCTAGATATTTGATGTACAAAAAAAAAAAATTCTGATTCAAACAATTTTACTCATATGATTTTTTTCAACTACTTTAATGGTGGTTTCAAAATTATTCCAAAAAAATGATTAAAATTCTTCAGATCAAGCTGAAATTTTTAATTCATTATATGAAATTATATATAGTAGTTAATTCCTGAGTTTTTAAAAAACAAAAATTGAACAAAAGTTATGTGACAGGACAATCATTGTTCACTTCTATTCGTGGCAAAACTCATCCCCATAGTGATAGATGGGAAATACGGAAAGCATTTTTCAGTTTTAGAAATCCCTTTACTTATCTAATTAGGGCAAAGTGGGAAGTACCAAAGCAGAAAAGGATTATTGCATTACCTTTTTTTAGACAGGCTTGTAGTGGAAGTAGTCTTTGCTTCGGGATCGGCTCACCTCCATACCGTAATATTTAAAATTCTTCAGACTCCTTATCTTATTATGCCATGTGTTAGTCACTTAGATCCAAACAAATGAAATTATCTTATTTAAACTCATGATTTTACTTAAATTTAAAAAAACCTTACAAAATGAGAATATGAATTTGAATTAAATAACAACATTATTTGTTGAATTTGGGTGATTAATACTTGGCATAGTGAAATAAAGAGTCTGGACAATTCTCAATATGAAGGTCTGGAGGGGAGCCGAACTCCTTGGCTTCTGCCAAAACAAAACTTGTTAAAATCATCTATATTACATGTCTAAAACAATTTCGAAACACCCAAAACTTTTATTAATACTTGAGCCTTGAAGTCATGTATATCCGCTTCTTCACTTATCTCAGTATCCCAAGCCTTGAAGCTATACATTTTTGTTTCTCCGTTCATTCCAGTGTCCCAAGTCATATGGCAATCCGGTTATTTGTTTCCGGCTCTCGCTCATATCTTAACGTTTCCTTTGGACTCTCAAAACCACCTTTGGGCACTCAAAGCCCCTCTTGGGCAACAAGCCTACCCTGGAATTTCACTCATTCCTTATTTATAGGCAAACCCATAACTATAACATAAGCTTGAGAAATCTTAGTCACATTTCCTTTATTTGATTTTTTGATATCCTAAATCACAAGAATCTACCAATGTCTTATTGTGGTACAATTGTGATCAGGAATATGTTCGTTTTATGAACAAGTTTCAAAGAATTTCTATCTTTTGTACTTTTATCATGCTGGTTGTTTGTAATTCTCACTTAGTTGTATAAGCAGATGCAACTTCTATTTAGATTAGTAAGAAGTTATTGATAGGCACAAAAATGGAAAATGTTATTGTTCTAAAAAATTATATAAAAAAACTCACCAAAATGATGTGTAAATTACATTTATGTAATTAAGTTCCATATCTAATGCGACAGCATATGATCTCATCTCATATATTTCTAATACTTGGCTGGGTCTGAAGTAACGGCCTAATAAACAACATTAAGATCCTTTCTTTATTTATTTATCACCAGACATGGTCTGTATGAATTAGAGATGCAGTAGGAGATAAAATCTCACAAGTATAAAATTTCTTTTAGCTACTACTGGCCCTTCAAGGCTATGGATGTTTGTGAGGAACACACTAGTCCACGAAATAGAATGAATATGCTTCCTTTTTATGCTGTGCTACAGGGTGTTCCGGCTTTGGTCAATTACTTTCTTGAAACAAGTTCTTTTACCTTTTTTTTTTTTTGGTTTAGAGGCATCCAACTAGGAGAAACTCTTTCAAAGGGCCACATGTTAAAACTTGAATAAAGGAGAAAGGCAGCATCAGCCCGTAACTATACAACACTATCGACTAATATTAGAGGCCCTCTAAAAAAATTGATATAAACCAATAAAACTCCTGCTAAATCAAGTTCATCTAAAGTACCATCAAGCCCATAAAACAAAAAAAAAAAAAAAAAATTATCCAAGTGCTTAAATTTTGCTCTAATTGCCACCAGACTTGATCCCTTAAACATCACTAACACTAACTCTTTCTTTGGATAGAAGGGAAGGGAGGTGAAGGGAAGTGTTAGTTAAGAGGGAAAGGGAAGATAAGAGAAGTACTCATATTTTGTTTGAATAACCAAGAGGGAAGAGATGGAGACATTCCATTTCTCTTGTTTGGTTTAACAAAAATTAATAAAAGGAATGAAAGAATATAATACAATTATGTTATTATATATATCTTGTTTATGAAACCTTAATTTTTTTATCATAAATTGTGGGTATAATTGATATTTAAAATCAAATAATAGCAAGAACTTCACTTTCTCTCCGTTTCGTCTTAATTTTGGAGGGAAATGTTTAATTTTGGAGGGGAATGGAAGAGAAGAAAAATGCATACAAGGTGAGCCCACCTCACCTCTCCATCCACTTCCCCTCTTCTCCTTAAAAATTACTCAATCAAGATATAACTAATTTCTTTTTTTCCGAATCTTTCACTTTCTTTCCAAACTCTTTAATTACCGAACAAAGACTAAGAGTGGCATTTGAAATTGACAAGGGCAAAACACATCAAGCCCTTTTACTTTGCGGCACGTTAATTTTTCAAGCTCATTTAAACAAGATCACACGGGTTGGAAGAAAAAGGTCAAAAAAAAAAAAATAAATAAATAAATGACAGAACTAAAATTATCCGACGTGTGGTTAAACAAATCAATCTAAGGTCAAATATATTGTTTACTCAAAATTTTCTGAAGTTCTTTAAGCAGCCAGGCGGGTTGATTTGTCCCCTTATAAAGGTGGATTGTAATGTGGAGTACTACCGGACTGTGTGTGATTTGTTTCTGTGTGGTGTGTATTCCCTTGCCCTTCTCTAAAAAACAAATAAATAAAAAAATGTGAAGTACTCATCTCAGATGAGCTTGACGTGAACCATGTGATATTGTATGCTAATACCCGACCGGATAAAAGATATGGGTTAATGCAATGTAGTATGATGTGAGCAAGTATCAAAATTTTATTTAAGTTGCAATTAGCACGGAAACATAAATATTTTAAAAATATTTTGTTAATGTTTCAGAAACATTTCAAAGGTATTCAATATTAATCTAGTATAATATAAACTTATGTATTTTCTCTCAATTAAAATTATAAAACATTTATGAAAGGTCCTAAATTATTGTTAAAACAACTTAATGTTTTATTGCATTGTGTTTCCATGTGTTTTTAATGAAATCAATGAAATTTTTGAAATTTTTGTTATTGCACTAGTGTTTCATTCTATCTCTTAAGCCTATGTGGAACTTGGGGTGGAAAAGAGAAGGAAAAGAAAATTAATATTTTTTCTTTCCTATTTGATTTTGTTAAAAAAAAAAGAAGTAAAAGTAAAGTAGAGAGCAAAGAAAGAAAGTTATTTAAAATTTTTTTTCTTTTTCTTCCTCTTTTTTTTTTTTTTTTTTTTTTTCTCTTAGGCCACGTTTTTTTACGAGATAAGAAAATAGGGAAAAGTAATATTGTAGAATTACGAAGATAATGATAGGTGATAAGTAAAGTAGAGAGCAAAGAAAGAAAGTTATTTAAATTTTTTTTCCTTTTCCTTCCTCTTTTTCTTTCCTTTTTCTCTTAGGTCACGTTTGTTTATGAGATAAGAAAATGCGAATAAATAATATTGTGAGATTAAGAAGATGATAATGGGTGATAAGTAATACCATGATATGATGTGAAGGAGATTACTCATCTATGTTTGGTTAAGGTAGGATAAGGTATATGATAAGTAATTTTAATATAATATTTAATAACTACAAAATAAATATTAATTTAATAATTATATAACATTAATATAATATAATATAGTATATATAAAAATAATATATAATAATGTAAAAGTTGGGCATAATGGTCATGCCTTATCCCCACCTATAGATATTGCATCTCACCCCTTATATAGGATTGCGTATCATCTGTTTTGGAAGATTACATTTTTAATAGAAGATGTAATCCTCTTTTATTTTTTTTCAAATATGAGATTAAGTGGACCACATAAATTACATCTTCAATCTCACACCATTTATTTCCAAACAAACATGGCCTTACGATGCATTGAACAAGGAAAGAAAAAGAGATGGGAGTTTTTTTCTTCCCTCCTCTCCCCTTCCTCAACTTCCAAACAGGCTCTGCGAAAACAAAAACGGAACCCTAGAGTTGACCCAGTGGACAGACGGTCCATGGAAACTTTCCTCTCTGATACGTCACGCGCTTCAGGTGCGAGCGGCTAACGTTTTTCCTTCTTAACAATAATACAAACAGCCGATGCCGACGACACCTCAAAAGTAGAGTAGAAGCCTAGAAGACTAGAACTACTTGTGTCCAAATGCTTTAAACAGCCCGTTGGATTCTACTGGAAAAAAGGAAGGGAAGGAGAGATGGAAAGTAAGGGAAAGAGAAAATACTCAACACTCACTAAATAGAGAAAGGAAAAACACTTTCCCTATAGTTTCTTTTGCCCTCTGTTCCACAAGTTGCAACTTGCAAACGGGCTGCTGTAAAATCTCTGCATTTTGATCCTATCCAATAACCGTGTCACGCACTCCCCCTTCACTACCATGCCACCGCCGTCGCCATCTAAGCCCTCTACCGCCGTCGCCGCTACCATCGCCACCGCCTGAAGAGTGTCAAAAGTGCCATAACCTCTTAATGGCATCTCAAGAGTCGTCGTGGTTCCACTCGCACTACACTGAAATCGAATTCCGGAACTTCAAAATCCTTGGCCGGGCCCTCTTCTTCATCGTCGTCCTCTTCTCCGTCGTCCTCCTGATCACCCTCCTCTTCCTCTGCGCCCGCTGGTTCTTCCGCTTCCGCCACCTCCACTTCGCCGCCACTTCCGCCACCCACCTGGCTCGTGCGCCGCCATCTCAACCTCAAGGGCTCGACCGCTCCACAATTAACAGCTTTCCTATAATATTGCACCGATCATCGACAACGAAAACTGTCGACGAATCCGAGTGCTGTATATGCCTCGGCGTATTCCAAGACGGTGAGAAAGTGAAGGTCTTACCGAAGTGCCACCATTGTTATCACTCCGTGTGTGTCGACACGTGGCTCAGGGTTCAGTCGAGTTGCCCAATCTGCCGATCTTCTCTCCGAGCCGACTCTGCTGTTTGACTCGGTCGGTCTGCGTATACAATATTATTTTTATTATTGTTATTTCTCTTGGATCTGCCTTTTGTTGTATATGCTTATTAATGAATATTTATTTTCTCTCGTGAGTAGATCTTGAAATTGTTGTGAAGTGGTTATTCCATATATATATATATACATATATTTCTTTTTTCGTGTTCGCTTCTTCAATTTTAAAGGACTTCATGATTTTGTTAATGGTAGATGATGACCCCAAATAAAAGGGGTTAATAGGTGTTTTGTATAAGGGTCTCTACCCGTTCGATGAATTTCCCAAGTGTGTTGGCATTTTGTTTTGAGTCAGCTTTTAACATTAGAGGAAGATCTAAACGTCTTGTTGTGGTCCTCAAGCTAAAGAATAATAAAATCTTTTGAGTTTTTCAGTTTGAGTTTTCTGTTATTGCAGGGTCTGTAATAAACATAAAAAATCGGTTGGAAGAAGCGAGTGTTTTCAGTGTTTTAGTCGGTTTGCTTAGTCAAAATTTAGGAACCCGAAAATTGTTCATGCTCCTTTCCAAATTCCTCCTCTCTATATGGTTTTACGTATAAAGTTTGATTACTTTGAACTAGACTCTGCAATTGGTAATGCCATAAATCAGAATTTGCAGCATCGACTGAGAATGGAACTCACATAATTCCCTCTTCTCTTTTGTCACATTTTTCCTCAATGTTTTATGGGTAGCTTCATTTGGGAGCATGAGGTTGCAATCTTATTTAAAAAACATGGGTGGACCAGACCAGACCGACCACCCCTATTCTTGATTCTCAATCAAAATGTTTTGCCATTGTGTAGATCAGTTTACACTCATTAGAAGCTGACACAAAATTTTATTGTCAGATCACGAGGTGTGTAGGATCCCTCAGCTTCTTCTGGATCTTTTCCAGCTTTGAGTGGGGCATTCTAGTTAATGAAATAAACTGACTTTTGGATGACATTATTACTATCCTATACAGAGTATCCAATGGAGGAGTATGGGAGAATTGATTTTTTTCCTTTCTAGACAAGCATCTCAGCTATCAGATTCTGCTCTGTGCCTGTTGTTTTATTTGGAAGGCTATGAATGAGTTATGCATATTCATGTAGTGTCTAATGCCTTTGCAGATATATATCCTCAACACATCTCTAAGGTTGCTAAGGGACTCCTCTTGGACCAGGTAGACGTCACGGTCATTAAAATCAGCCTTAATGGACTTCCCATTCTCAGTTTTAGCTGAAATCGACTTTGGTGCACATGTTTTTAGTGTCAGAAGCTGTATATATGCATGGATTCACTTAATTGAAGTCATTCTGGTTCCATTTTATGAGGACATTGCTGAGCTCTCTGAAGTTCGGGCAACTTGTGAGCCATCAATTCGATTTAGAATGCAATTCAGCTAATTCAGAAAGTCAGGGATTTCCTTCAGACTAGCTAAGAGTGACCTACTGTTGTGGAGCCAGAGGTATCTTCATCAGGAGGCTGGTAATTTGATGGTTGCTGTACAGCTTCCATATTTCCATGCCCATCTCTATGTAAGTGGGAAGCTTAATGATTGTGACAGCCTTGATAATTGGTCGAGTGTTTCTCTTTTGTGTGGATTCTCATGTCATTTTGGGCGTAGCTTGCATGTTTGATTGGATGTTGATAATATGGGTTGCGGTTGTGGTTGTGGTGTTTGAGTGGGCTGAAAATGGTGATGGTTGTGGTGGTGGTGGTGGTGGGATGGCAGTGGCGGTTTGCTTATGGGATCATGTTGGTGGTGGTGTCATGGCAAGAGCTATGGTTGGTTTAGTATTGGTTTTCTGGTGGTGAGAGCACTTGCCATGGCCGAAGCTTCTGCTCTGCTGAAGTTGGTGGTGGTAGGGTTTGCAATCCTCTAATGTTGTGGATGAGATAAAATGCATGTACTTGGGCCGTTTGGTACAGTTTTTTTTTCAGGCCTTTTTAACATGGCTTTTTTGGCTTATAAAAAAAAAAGTTAAGATTTTTTTATTTTATTTTTTACTTAGTTTATAAAAGCAAAAAAAAAAAATTCAGTTTTTTTGTTTATAAGTAAAAAAAATTAAATTAAATTTAAGTTCTACCAAACAGAACCTAACTTTAAATTTGGTTTCATTCTATGTGTTTTAGTATGCCTTTTATTTGACTTTTAGCTTTTGATGAGATTTTTTTTAATTGAAAATCAAACTAGAGGTTGTAAAAAGTGGAAACCAAATAAAAACCCGTAAAAAGGACTAATCAAAACAATCTCTTGAACGTTGCCTTATCGTGTATATTTTGAAGCATTTCAGTTGTATTATTTTTTTATCGAATAAGTAAGGGCTTGTCTGTATTTTTAAATTGTCAGAGAAGGGAATGTGTGTACAAAATTATTCTACATCTTGTACAAGGGTGACAGTGGAAATATATATTTTTAATATGCTGCCATGGAGAATATTTGTAACGGGCAATAAAATTAGAAAGGACGTCAATGTGATTTTGAAATTTTGAAACATGTTTTTGTCACTGTTAGAAACATCAGTAAAGATTATAATTTCTTTTCAATGTAAAAAACTCTACAATTCGATATTTGTTATAAATTTCATAAATCACTTAACATTGAATCCCAATAAATGAGTCGAAAAACTTATGAGTTCATGAACGAGGTGACTTGAGAAAAAAATTTTCTTCTCTTTTTCTTTCCTTGTTTGATTTTACTTAAAAGAGAAAAAAAAATGAGAAAAAATTTTGCATTACTCTCTTATTCTCTTTTTTTCTTTTATTTTTTTATTATTTTATTTTTACAAAATCAAACATTTTTTTTTTTTTTTTCACTTCCCCTCTCCTCCCCTCCTCCAGCAAACAGGCTGTCACTTACATACCTAGGGGCTCACCATAAATACTTGCAAAAGCCCAAGGCCAATTCTAAGGTGCGACGGTGTGACGACTGGGGTTCCCATCGAGAAGAGAACGAAGAACCTCACTACCTCATCTCCATGAGAGCCAAGATAACATTGTACTTCAGGTATATATATATATAGATCAGGTGATCTTTCTGGATTGATGATGGCAAATACTGATCGTTTTTGTGGCTTTGTTTACAGTGGAAGAAGAAGCGAATGAGGAGGTTGAAGAGAAAGCGCTGAAAGATGGGGCCGAGATCTAAATAGAAGCTTTCGGAAAATAGATTGATCGAACACCGGCGGTCTTAACGTCATTTCAGACTCGAACTGTCGCAATCGCTACGGTATATTTTGTTAGTTTCAGTTCTATGAACCTTCGTTGGGTTGAAAATGTGATGTGATCTTACTTATATATATATATATATATATGGTGATGATGTTTTTTCGATCAGACCAGAGACCATATGATCTATTGATCGATCCCGGCTAGATCACATCTTTCTTGTCATATGCTCTTCGCCCGACCTGGTCCTCTTACAGTTAACCCTCATCTATTCTGAGTAGGTCGCTTGTTCGAAAGGATACTCCACACTGGTCGGCCTCGCGACCATGTCAATGAGGCTTCCACCTGACACCTGACACCGGACACCTTAGTGCACACTTGGGGTGTGGGTATAAAGTGTGCAAATGACAATCGTCCTACTCCTGACACTATTCTGACACACGCCACCATGGAGTGTAGAGAAGACCTTCTCGAGTGTCATGTCACAGTTCTGACTCTCCAACGAGAGACTGCTACGTGGAGAGATCATTTACTACTCCCGTGTAGACATACAAAGCAAAGCAACAGCCAACTCCTCAATGTACGCAAACCAGAAAACCTTAAGAATACTTCCTCTAGCAATATCATCACCTGTAAAGCTAACTTGAACACTGAAGGGCTATTGGCTGCCACCCCACTGGTGGGTTTAGTGCAGGAGACAACCGACCGTCGAGAGAGAGTTATCGATGGCCTGGGGGCAAGACACCACGAGATTGTTGCATCATCAACTGGCTCTGTCTGTGGGAACTACTATTCTCATGGCTTTTCATGGTCTTGACTAGGTCTGGGATTAGCACTCACCTAGAAGGAAGCTCAATGGTAGATTCAAGTGTTGAGAAGATAGCCGCCCTGGAGAAGACGGTGGCGGACCTGATGACTAGCATACAATAGTTGGCCCGCCAAAACACAGAGTTATTTCAACGGGCCCTAGCTCCATCTGAAGGGGTTCCACCACCACCCAATCCGCCAGCGGCAGAACAAGAGGAACATGAGGTCGACACAGATCTTAATGTTCCCTCTAATGGCAACAAAAACGGCAATGGAAGGTGAGTTGAGGACCCTCTCCTTCGCCGTGAGGCCCACATTGAGGAAGTATAAACCAGCAATGCCATCCCATCGAGAACAGAGATGGTAGGCCACAAACCGAAAAGCTCTCACACTTGGGACGAACAACTGAGGGCCATGAAGGCCCAGATGGCGGGGGTCTTGGCCACTGTGGGGGCCAAGGCTCCGAACACTGTGGATGCCCTCATTGGCCGAATGGCTTTACTATTCACACAGAAGGTGATGGACTACCCACTCCTCCCGAAGTTCTAAATGCCGGCTGTGGACGCATTTGACAGCTCCAAAGATTCGGTGGATCACCTGAAGACATTTAGGGCACTCATGCACTTGCAGGCAGTGTTGGACGAGATCATGTGCATGGCTTTCCCAGTCACATTGAAAGATTTGGCGCGAACTTAGTTTAACAAAATCAAATTGGCCATGGTCTCCACCTTTAAGGAACTTAGCAAACTCTTTATGAGTCACTATATCGGAGCCCAGAAACAAAGAAGGCCTGTAACATATCTGTTAATTGTGAGACAGAAGAAAGAAGAGACACTGTGGGAGCATGTGGGGAGATTCAATCAGGAAACTCTGGCCGTGGACGACAAGGTTGCCGTCACGGCGTTCATAAACGGCTTAAGAACATGGAAGCTTCTCTTTTCCTTATTGAAGAGGTCATCCAAAGATATGACTGAGTTGATGCTTCGAGCTTAGAAGCACATGAATGCAGAAGATGTTATGAGTGTAAGGCGAGACAACGACGAAAGCAGCGGCTCGCGAGCAAATAAGAAGAGGTTAGGTGGAACCTTGAATAGGAAAGGCAGACCAAGGCGAGCAGGACCAACAACCAGATAAGGAGCTAGGGAGAAAAAAGACGCGAGCACTATTGCGGGCTAGATCGAACGTTTACCCCACTTACGATGAAGTTGAAAGATGTGTTAATGGAGATCAGGGATAACCCAGACTTGAAATGGCCCGAGTCTTTGAAGACACCTTTGAGCATGAGGAATAGAAGGAGATACTGTCGGTTTCATCGCGATCGCGGCCATGACACGGAAGACTGTATTGACCTGAAACAATAGATCGATGATCTGATCAAACGAGGCAAACTCAGTCGCTATGTGGCTGGCCGAGACAGAACAGAGGGGGACCGACATAGCCCGGCACGGACCGAAACAATCGCCCAGCCCATTAGGGAAATAAGGGTCATTGCAGGAGGATTCGCTGGAGGAGGGGAGTCCTCTTCAGCTCAGAAGAAGCACGTTAATGGCATTCGAATCGAGGCAGAGGTAATGCTGGTTGGGGCGGCCAGCAAGAAGACAAAGATCGAAGGCCTCGTGATCACCTTCACGGAAGAAAAAGCTACCAAGTTACCCCAACCACACAATAACCCTTTGGTCATCTTCGCGGTGATCTCCAACTTCAAGACTTGGAGAATCCTGATCGACAACGGGAGCTTAACAGACATCTTGTTCTGGGGAGCCTTCGAGAAGATGCAGATCGGCAAGAAAAAGTTGCAGCCAATAAACTCTCCCCTAGTCGGCTTTACAGGAGACCGGGTAGTCCCTATCGGGTCTATCGTCTTACCGGTGACCCTTGGAGAGGAACCACACCGGGCTACGAAGATGGTCCACTTCTTGGTCGTGGACTGCCCTTCTGCATCCAACGCCATCATTGGATGAACTGCGCTGAACCAGTTCAGAGCTGTCACTTCTACGTACCATCTTAGGATCAAATTCCTGACCGATACTGGGGTTTGATGCGCCAGGAGCGACCAGAAAGAGGCACGAAAATGCTACATGGCTTTCCTAAAAGGAGAATCCAACAGAGAGACCTTGGTTATCGAAGAGCTCGTGTTGGTCCAATAGGCAACCCAAGAGGGGGGTGAATTGGGTTTTTCGAATATTAATGCAAGTTAAGATTAATTAAAATTAATCTAAACAATATAGCAGTGGTTAATCTATGTGCAAAGCAATGTTATCAAAAGAAGTAAAGAAAACAGAGCAATAGAAGAGAGACACAGATTTACCGAGGTTCAACCACAAACCGTGGTCTACGTCCTCACCCCAAGACCTCCTTGAAACCTTCTTCCACTATGTAATCAACTATTACAAGATGGGCTGCTGATTGACAAAGTGCTCAGCTCACTTTACAAGAACTCTTCACCGAGCTCTTCACTTTTCCAAGTGGTTTTGTCCAAGCTCCACTGAAACTTTACAAGAGTTTTGCTTTACACAAGAGAACTCTCAAACTCTCAGTTACAAGTGTATAAGAGTATACAACTCACAAACAAACTCTCTAACCAGAGTAGATTTACAATCAAAGCTCATAGATGAAGGTAGGAAGAATATTCAGTGTATATCAGTGATTCTTGTCTCTTGTTGTTTCTTCCTCTTAATTCTTATGCATAAATGCAGTTGGAGGCTAGTATATATACCCTTACATTCATTCCATCCGTTGGAGGTCGTTAGGTATCATTAATGTGCGTCTAATCCGTTATAACGTTAAGAAAAATAGCCGTTATAACAGAAGGAGTCGGCTCCATTTTTTGTGGTGTCAATACTTCCTGCTTCTGCATTTACCAGATATAGTTCATTGAGTTCATGAGTCCCCTCTTCAGGTTGATGAGGCGACTCCTTGTTCATCTGTCTTCTTCATACTAGGCTTTTGCTGTCATGAGGCGACACTTCTGTTTCAGGTGTCTACTCATTAATCATTTAAACTTCCAGCCTTTTGTTTCTGCTACCAGGAGGCGACACTTCATCTTCACGTGTCCGCTCATTGATCATCTTATCTTCAAGTCTTGGCGTCTGTCTTTATGAGGCGACACTTCATTGCAATGTGTCCACTCATTTTCTATTTGGTCTTCAGACATTTTGCTTCTGTGTGCAAGAGGCGACACCTCATTTCCATGAGTCCCCTCATTGTTCAATATGTCTTCAGGCCTTTTAGCATCTGTGATCAGGAGGCAACTCCTCATTTCCACGAGTCCCCTCATTGCCCAGAATTCAGCTTTCAGATTTCTTTTGATCAAGCTTTATCAAAGCACTGGTATAAAAATTTCAAGGAGTATATCTTTGGGGTATGATGATCAATCAAATCTTCTTAACTCATCAGAGTTAACTTCTATTTAATTTGGATTGAATCAATCATTAGATGTTGATCTTCTTCTTGAATCTCAAACTGTCAAAGCTTCATTTGCAAAGCTTCTTCAATCATTGTAGAACATCTTCTTCAATGCCAGTCTACCACAATCGTGTGAAGTATCACAATGCTTCAATTCTGATTTCCTCTCTTTATTAGCAATTCTTCATTCTTCATTGCAGAACACTTCAATGAGACTTTTGCAGACTTGATGAAATCTCTAAACACATCTAATCTTCATTAACTCTTTACACTGTAGAAGAATTCTTCACTTGGATTCCATGTAGAGATCAGAAATTTATTGTGAGCCGTCTTCCCAGCAACTTCAATCACATTGTCTTGAATTGGTATTAAGCATACCAGATGATATCATCTCTTGAGCTTTTTTTAAACTCTTCAACAACCAATTCATCTTCAACTGAGCATTGCACTTCTTCAACTGATCTTTGCGAATTCTGATGAGATCTTCTTTAGTCATTTTCAACATCTTCATTCTTCATCTTTAACTGAACATTGCACCTCCTCAACTGATGAAGTCTTCAGTCTATCTTGCAAATCAATCTTCATTGAAACTATGCACACTTGAGAGAAGCTTTAATTGAACACCTTCAATCTCTTCGAATGTGAGACATTTGCTTGAAGTAGAGATAGGCATAATTTCTCAGTTTGATTCATTGCATAACTCTTTGAATACATTGCTTGT
Organism: Euryodendron excelsum; assembly: GCA_033060915.1. Taxonomy (NCBI): domain Eukaryota; kingdom Viridiplantae; phylum Streptophyta; class Magnoliopsida; order Ericales; family Pentaphylacaceae; genus Euryodendron; species Euryodendron excelsum. The sequence continues at coordinate 31,374,003 of CM065396.1, read as the reverse complement.
TTCTTGAACTTGTTGTGCATTCTCCTTGATATGTATTAGACTTAATATTCAACTCTAAGTCTAAACTATAAACTTTGTTAATCTGCACACTAAGTAAATTCATTAGTAACATAACACAAGGTTTAGTTAACATCAAAATCAACATGAGAATTAACCCTGAGTCAACAAGGATCAACCTTGACTCAACAGCTTGAACCAAGGGATAAAGAGGAGGTCAGAATGGGCGAGCTAGCGAAGGAGCTGGAGGAAGTTTCGGTACGCGGTCAAGGACAGAACAAAACCGTGAAGATTGGGGCTGTTGCGCCAAAAAAGTTAAAGCAGCAGCTGCGGAGGTTCCTAAGGGACAACGTCGACGTGTTCACCTGGTCTCACGAGGACATGCCAAGTATCGATACGCGAGTAGCAGCTCATTACCTAAACATTGACCCTGAGGCCAAGCCGGTCAAACAAAAGAGAAGAAACTTTACGCCGGACCGAAATGATGCAGTAGCCGAAGAAGCGGAGAAATTGGTGCAAGCGAAGTTCATAAGAGAGGTGCAATACCCCACCTGGCTCTCAAACGGGAAGTGGCGAATGTGCATCGACTTCACCGACTTAAACAAAGCCTGCCCGAAGGACAGCTTCCCCTTGCCAACAATTGATCTCGTCATTGACTCTACTGTAGGGTATGAAATGCTAACTTTTATGGATGCTTTTTTAGGCTATGAACAGATTCGGATGGCCGAGTGCGACCAGGAACATACAGCCTTCATCACAGACCGGGGGTTCTATTGCTACAACGTCATGCAGTTCGAACTGAAGAATGTCGGAGCAACGTACCAACGGTTGGTCAACCTCATGTTCAAGTCGCAAATCGGGCGTAACGTAGAAGTCTACGTGGACGACATGTTAGTGAAGAGCAAGAAGGCCACCAGGCATCTGCAAAACCTCTAGGAGACATTCCAAACACTACGCAAGTACCGGATGAAGCTCAATCTCGCTAAATGTGCCTTCAGTGTTGCCTAAAAAAAATTCCTTGGTTTCATGGTCTCATACAGAGGGATTGAGGTGAATCTAGAAAAGATCCATTCCATCATTGTTATGCAAGCGCCTCGGACGATGAAGGATGTTCAACGGCTAGTAGGGCATGTAGCAGCGTTAAACAGGTTTATCTCAAGGTCCACTGACAAGTGCTTGTCTTTCTTCAAAATTCTATGCAAGGCATTCGAGTGGAACGAGGAGTGTGAAACAGCATTCAACCTACTCAAACAGTATCTGAGCTCAGTCCCGCTGCTTAGTCGAACTGTCCTAGGGGAAGAACTGTTTTTGTACTTAGCAGTTTCGGCGACAGCAGTGAGCTTAGCTCTTGTTAGAGAAGAAGGAGGAGTCCAGAGGCCAGTCTACTACACCAGTCGTGCACTCTGCGGGGCAGAAGAACGGTACCCGCGGATAGAGGTTATGGCCCTCGCGCTGGTGACTGCGGCTCGACGCTTAAGGCCCTACTTCCAAGCCCATACAATCGTGGTACTCATCGACCACCCCTTGAAGAGCATTCTACACAAGCAAGAGACGTCAGGACGCTTGGTGAAATGGTTAATTGAACTTAGTCAGTTCGACATCCACTACCGACCTTGAATGGCAATCAAAGGGTAGACGGCTGCGGATTTCATCACATAATTCACTAACTCACCCCTTGCCACCCCAAAAGACGACCTCATCGATAGCCACTGGATCTTGAACGTTGATGGCTCCTCCACTAATGATTCTAGTGGTGTCGGCGTGGTCCTCGTCACACTGGATGGCCACACGATGGAATATGCTCTCCACTTCACGTTCCCGGCTACCAACAATGTTGCTGAATATGAAGCCCTCATTGCCCGACTCAGAATGGCTCGGCGAATGAGGGCCGAACAGATAGTGGTGCGTAAGGACTCTCAGTTGGTGGTGGAGCAAGTCCAGGAAAAGTATGAGGCCAGGGAGGATAACATGAAACAATATTGTCAAATGACGAAGAGCTTAGCCAGGAGGTTCGCAAAGGTCCTACTAGAACGTGTTCCGAGATTACAGAACGAATAGGCAGACCGGCTGGCCAGGTTCGCCTCGTCCAATGAACCAGACCCCAACGTTCCAATGGAGATTCTTGATTCACCAAGCGTCTAGAGCCCGAAAGTCAATTAGACCGAGTCCAAACCTTCATGGATGCGTTAGATCAGATATTTCTTAGAAAACGGAGCCCTACTCGCCAAAAAGATCCTGCGAACAACCTACTGTTGGCCCACCATGGAGAAAGATGCCCAGGAATTCGTCATGAAGTGTGACAAGTGTCAACGGTTTGCCAACATCCCGAGATTGCCCGCTCAGGAGCTGACCCCGATCTAGACCCCATGGCCCTTTGCCCCAATAGGGGATCAACATCGTGAGACTATTGTCGTTGGGCAAAGAGCAGAGGAAGTTCGTGGTTGTGGTTATCAACTACTTCACTAAGTGGGCGGAGGCAGAGGCCCTACCGACGATCACTAAGGACAAAATGAAGAAGTTCTTATGGCAGAATATTATTTGTAAGTTTGGGATCTCTAGGATCATCATCACAGATAATGGGAAGTAGTTCGAGGGCAGACAGTTCAGTTATGTACCGACCTAGGGATCAGCCACCATGCTTCATCCCCCGAGCATCTTCAAGCCAACAGCCAAGTTGAAGTTACCAATAGATCCCTCTTGAAGATACTCAAGACGAAGCTCGAGAAAGCTAAGGGCTTATGGGCGGAAAAACTCCCTAACATCCTATAGGCCTACAAAACAATAGAGAGAGTGTCTACCGGGAAGACACCGTTCTTGTTGACCTTCGGCACCGAGGTCGTCATACCGGTGGAAATCGGCCTCCCTAGCCCAAGGACGACACAGTTCGACCCCGTCGCCAACAACGAGGTTATGAATGTGGACCTGAATCTGTTGGAAGAAAGGAGGCTATAGGCAGCTATGAGGGTGGCGTTTTACCAGTAGAAAATGCGTCAATGCCACAACTCCAGAGTTCGAGCAAAGGACTTCATAACTGGGGACCTTGTTTTGAAAAGAGTCAACCAGTCTACCAAAGATCCGAGATAGGGTAAGCTTGGACCCAATTGGGAAGGACCCTACAAGGTGATCGGTAGTACCAGGAAGGGGACCTACAGATTGAAGAATCTAAAAGGAAAGGAACTTCCACACCCGTGGCACGCCAAGCACTTAAGGAAGTACTACTCTTGAAAGACTCCTAATTGTAACTCAACAGACTATCAATAAAAGCGATTGTTCAACAATTATCTATTTACATGGAATCGACATAGAATCTGCTTGGTCCACGAGCTGAGTAGAGCCAGACGACCTTTGTGGCAATGCTATAGTATCTGCTCGGCCCATGTGGCCGAGCAGAGCCAGACGGCGTTTATGGTAATGACATAGAGTCTGCTCGGCCCACGTAGCCGAGCAGAGCCAGACGGCCTTTGTGACAATGGCATAGAATCTGCTCGGCCCACGTGGCCGAGCAGAGTCAGACGACCTTTATGGCAATGGAGTTGAATCTACTCGGCCTACGTGATCGAGCAGAGCCAGATTCGGAGAGAACGCAACAACATTGTCCACCTTTAGCATTCTACCATGCAAAGACAACAAGAATTCTACAAGTTATCGCAACAAAATATTCTGCAAATGCTAAGTATAGGAAAAAGTTTTCATTGATACGGAAAGGAGTACAAAGGCAAAAACGGCCCTTTGCAAAAAAAAAAAAAAAAAAAAAGAGCACGGACTACAGTCACACCTGAGCCTGCCTCTCAGCAGTCTGTTTCCCTTCTCCCTCAACGACCTCCTGATGAGCCTCTTCAGTTGCCATCATCTGAGGGACTTCCTGTTAGGCCCCTTCAGTGGCCTCAACCACTGCCTGCCCTGCAGCAGCCTGATTGGCCCCTTTAGGGGCAGGCGGAGCTTCCTCCTTGAGAGGATCAAGGCCAGAGAAGTCCAGGTTGGGATACTTATTTGACGCCTTGCCTTTTGCCAAATTGAAGCCTTGAAGGAAGGTGGGCTCTAGCAAGGCCTGAAAATCATCCCCATCCTTGAACTGTTGAATCGCTTCGGCTTTCGCCTTCAAAAGCTCTTCGCCGAAGGTGGCTGCGCTCCTCTCCAATTTGTGCCTCTTGGCCTGCTCAACCGAGAAGTCCAACAACAGTTTGTTGGCTTGCCTCGTAAGCCTCTCGTTCTCCTCGCAAGCCGACTTGAGCTCCACCAGGGTCGAGTCTTTCTCAGCACGAGCAGTGGTGACTTCATCCTTCAAATAGTGAACTTCTTGGACAAAGGCAGCGCTGGCCTTCTTTTCGTCTTGAAGGGCCTTCTCCGAAGTTCCCAAGCAATGGCCCAGGGTCATGACTGTGGCAAGAGACTGAAAATCCAACAGTTAGAAGTTAGGCAAATACAGGTAGAGACAGAACAGAGTGACAACTACATAAAAGAGTTCACCTTGAATAGATCATGGTTCGCGTCCTTGACCAGACGCCAATTCCGATGCTTGCTCAACCTCATGACATCTGAGGGCTTTATCGCACCTGCCGCTCGCTCTCAGGCTACGTCCGAGCTGTCTACAACGTTGTTCAGGGCTGGCGCAGATGGACTTGCATGGATCTGGGAGTCTGCATGCGCGACCGTGTTGCGCCTTGGCTCAGCAATTGGAGGCGGTTTGACAACCAATGAAGCCGTGCCTTTCCCCTTCTGGGGAGATGTCTTTTTAGGGGGAGGGGGGAGTTCCTTCGCCACGTCCGCCGCTTTGGCAGTCTTCTAACGTTTTGCTCCCGGAGCGGCCAACCCTACCGCCCTCTTCCTAGCAGAAAGTTGATGTCGAAACTCATGGCATCTGGCTCGAAAGATGGTTGCGCTACTAGAGGATCGGACTGAGTTGCTGTAGGATTGGGTTGACTAGTGGCGGAAGACTAGCGGTCTACAAAAAGAAGTCACAGAAGTCAGACAATGATTAGCCTAATGAAAACAAAAATCTACTCACTCTTCTCACGTTCAGCAGCTAAAGCTTCTGATCGGTTCGAGCTCCAAGAGATACTGAGCAAGCGCCTCGACGGTCACCAGGTCCTTGGCAATCCGAAACTCGTACTTTTGGACCTTTTCTACAGCCCTCTCGTGCTCTTTAGATAGAAGGGGCTTAACCTGACCTGACACCCATAGGATAACTAAGTTAGAATGGAGAATACATGGAAGCAAACGAAAAATGGAAGACTCAGTGAAAAGAACATACCCTTCTTACTCGGGTAGCCCCATTGCCTGGGGATCCGAGCAGAGAAGTTTGTTTCCCAGGGGCAAAACTCCCAGCCCTCTCCGCTAATAAAGAAGAACCGGTCCTTCCGGTTCTTGTATGAAGACGGAAGCTCGCCAATCAGATCAAGTCCCTTCGACCGACCTGAGAAGTACCAGTAGCTCCTCCCACGCTTGGCTGGCCTATAGCAATACAAGAATTCCTCAGGCGTCACGTCCCTCCCGTGGATGATCTACCAGAGGATCATGCAGCCCGCTTTAATCCGCTAGGCGTTCGGCGCAAGTTGCCCGGGAGAGAGGCCCAACCTCTGTAAAATCTCCTTAACGGGCTGAGGAAACGGCACGCGAAGACCGCCAGCTAGTGCACCCTCGAAGACGGTTATTTCACCCTCCCTGGCCTAGCACGCCCAATTCCTAGGGTTGTGAACCCTACACTTCACCCCTTTCGGGATCTGGTACACCCGCCGAAGGACAACAACCTTCTCCCTATAGGGAACAGAGGCAATCCCCACAGCCTCGTATTTAGGGTCATCCTCTTCCTCCCCCTCTTTTGGCTCGACCTCCTAAGGTCGGGCAGCAGTCTCTGTGGGCTGATCCCATTCTCTCTCGACATCAGAGTGGGCGGCCCGGCCTCCCCTGACTTTGGAACTTCTAAGGACGCCTCTGAGTTCCCAACAGAGGCCTCTTCCTGAGTTTGACGCCTCACGACTCTAAACCCGTTAAAATCGGTCTCCTCAGAGTCCGAGCTAACGCCCTCCGGGTTTGACATTGTACCCAAGGGCCTACAACCTGCAATCTTATCAAACACCGGTTTGAACAGTTCACACAAGTCCCCAAGGATGGATTCTAAGAATTTCGGTCTATCAACGAACCACGAAAGGTCGGGAATCTGGCCCCTTCCCTCAATTACCGACACACAACGGGTAATCAACCAGTATATGCAACCAAAGAGCGAGTCTTACCACGAGACAAAGTGCCAACAACGAGTTCGAAAGACAGCCGGCGGCGCGTCGTGTAGACTGGTGTCCCTTCAACTGGCCAGAGACGACAAAGAGGCTGGGGACGACGAAAGAGGTTTCTCTCTCTCTCTCTCTCTCTCTCTGTATTTGGCAAAAAGCTCTAAAGGCAAATGGGGGCTAAACGGGGGCAACCGCCTCACAAACCCCCCCCCCCCCATGTCTTTGATATCAACGGCTCAGATGGCCTGTGGTGATGGGACGCCAATGGCTGATATGCGACATGTCTTTTCGGCTACTAACGACCAACCCCTAGCTGCCGCGTGGCGGCACATGAAGCAATGCGACAGCACCCGCCATCATTGCGCCGACCTCGCCATAAATGTGCTTCGTGTTTTGCGGCCGGACCGTCCTGTGGAATTCCCCTGGCCCCGAGCAAATGGCCAGATGAATTGGGGGCATCTGGTGATGATGTTTTTCCGACCAAACTAGAGACCATATAATCTACTGATCGGCCCTGACCAGACCACATCTTCCCACGGCATCTGGTCTTCACCCGACTTGGTCCCCCTACAGTTAACCCTCGTTTATCCCGAGCAGGCTGCCCGTTCGGAAGGATACTCCACTCTGGTCGGCCTCGCGACCACATCAATGGGGCCTACATTTGACACCGGACACCCTAGCGCACACTTGAGTCGTGGGTGTGGAATGTGCAAGTGACAATCGCCCTATCCTTGACACCGTTCTGACACACGCCACCATAGAGTGTAGAGAAGACTCTTTTGAGTGCCCTGTCACAGCTCTGACTCTCTAACGAAAAGCCGCTACGTGGAGAGACCACCTACTACTCCCATGCAGACATACAAAGCAAAGTAATAACCAACTCCTCTAGGTACGCAAACTAGAAAACCATAAGAATACTCCCTCTTGCAATATCATCACCCTGAAGCTAACTTGAATACCGGAGGACTATGGACTGTCACCACACCGATGAGTTTAGTGCAGGAAACAACCGACCGTCGAGAGAGAGCTCATCGACGGCCTTGGGGCAAGACACCACGAAATTGTTGCATCATCAATATATAACTAATTTGTGGGGATTGTACTATGAATCTATGAACTTTGTGTTGATGGATCAGAAACAGTCTTTTGTTAGTGTAATTGCATTGCAGGCTCTGGTTTTTTTGCAATTTGGTTTCTAGTATCTAATTGCTCTGATATATGTTGGAAAAATGATTGCTTGAAGTTAGAGCTATGAGTTTTGATTCTTCCGTGTTAGCCACTGAGCCTGAAATTTGAAATCAGGACATCGAAATGTGTCGTGTTGTTGCACGCTACCCACCCATCAGAAAGAAACCGGAGATTTGTGATTTTCTGCTGATATGCTATTATGCGTGGACTCGAGTATGGGTGTCGCATATGAGATTTGTGATCGAAGATACCGCTTCACAACCACAATTTTGGGGATAAGTTTCTTCAATCGTATTCCAAACTTGTCATTAGGGGCCCTTGTAGATCTTCTTTGACCGCCTTAAGAAATTGGTTTGTTTCTATTGTTTCTTTTTCTGATTTGATGTGTTTTGGTTTTCTTGAATGCAAATGCATTGAATTTAAATGGTCTATCTATTTAATAAATTTGGTAAAGAAGTGGTGCCGTTGCTACTTCTGATGATAGCTTAAGCCCGTTTGGTACATCTTTTTGCTTAATTTTTTTTTAAGTTTATAAAAAAAAGTTATTATTATTTTTTTCAGTTTTTTTTTGCTTTTTTATTTTTATTTTTTTGTTTATTTTTAGTTAAAGTAAAAACAAAAAAATCAAAAATTTTAAAAAAATTAATTTTTTTACTTGTAAACTTAAAAAATATTTGATAAAAAAACTGTATCAAATAAGCCCTCGTCTCAGCAAGAAATGAGGATTGGATTTATTGCCATACTGGTGGTGATAGATCGATATCCTCCTATTAGTGAGTTATCCTAATGGATGTTGTTTTTTTATTTTTTTGGGTTTTAGAAGCTGAACTTTGGTGCAAATTCTCGTGCCAATTATTTGGGTTTCGAATTTGCTTCATTTCAATTCCTACAGTATTTCATGTACCAAAAACAAAAAAGAAAGAAAAGAAAATTGCTATAGCATACAGACTTCTGATTCCAAATATTTCCAAAATATAGACACAACTCTAATGGTCAAGTTTAGGGATGGTAATAGACCGGGGTGGAGGTTAGGATTTGTACTCCCGTCTCTATCTAAAATAGTCACCTCTATTATCGCCTTCATCTAAAATATTTATATCCATATCTACCTTCATTCTTGCATGGGAATTAATTTAGATTTCTATCCCTGTTTTTATGAGTACAAGTTTGCTTTCATCTTCACCACACTCGAGCCCGAGCCCAAACTTTTTTTTATTTCTTTCATTCTTTTTTTTTTTTTTTGGTACAAAAGAAATAAATAGCACAAAGTGCAAGGAAAAAAAAAAAGAAGGTATCATGAATATTAATAGTATCATGGTCGCCATTTGATACTTGATAGTAAGATAAAATTAACGTTCAAACATATTGAGTTGCATATAAATCAAAATTTTTTATTTACTTTCAATGGAAATAAAATTTAAAATAACAAATTAAAAATTCATTCAATAAATAATATTAAAAAATTTAATGAATATAAGTTGAACACAAATCAATAAAAAGTTTAATGATGATGTTACTAGTATACTATATATTAAAAAAAAACGAAAAGCGATCTATGTAAAAACTTACTAAAAACAAGGGAAGCGGGGCGGGAGGAGGGGCTAGAAAATAATTTAGTCTATTTCTGCCTCCATCTTTGTATAAATTTTTATTTTGACCTTCATTCCTGCTTCTATTCTCATTTTGTATCTTTTATCCCCGCCTCAAATCGAACGAATGTGCTCAGAACTCACTTTTTTTTCGATCCATTGGCATTCCTAGTCAAGTTGCATAATTGAGCTCTATTGTCGGGGTAATTTTTTTCACGAATAAACAAAAATGCTCTAACGTTAAGATTATTTAAAGAAATATTGCAGAGTATTTTTATCCATTTGCAATAAATTTTAGTCACTCTCATATATCGTAAGTGCTTGAAAGCAAATGTACAATTTCATTATGGCTTCTACTTCATATATTCAATTGCTAGCCAAATTTAAAAAGAAAAAAGAAAGGTTGAGAACGAGTTTGATTTTGATTTTCACGGCTCGCTTGGGACCAGTACATTATCAACGTACCTCCGAACCTCCTCTGCAATCATACGCCGCATGATGTTCATGAGAGTCCGATTTGAAACCGTTGATCTTTCTTCGTCATCAAGCGTGATCCGCGGCCCTTCGTTTCTCACCGCAACCTTTTCCACCGCCGCTGGTGACACCACTCTCTCTCCCGGCAGTGACAACTTCAGCGACGTCTCCGGCCCGTCCGGCCACTGCTCCACCTCACTGTGCTCCGCCGCCGTTCGAAACCTCGTCCGCTTCACCCCCGAGTCCGACTCGGATGTCACCTTCGACGCGTCGGGACATGGACGCTTCATAAATGAGTTGGACTCGGGTGAAAACACCTCTGCCTTGCAACGGCGGCGCAGTGTGGAGTTCCAATGGTTCTTGATGGCGTTGTCGGTCCTACCGGGCAATTGGCGGGCAATAGTGGCCCAGCGATTGCCGTAAACGGCGTGAGCCTTGAGGATGACGGCGTCCTCTGCCACGCTGAAAGGGTGGTGTTGCACCGCCGGGCTCAGCTGGTTGATCCACCGTAGCCTGCATGATTTCCCCGACCTCCCTGGTATGCCGGCGCTTACGACGGCCCAATTGCAGGGGCCGTGTTCCTCCACCAGCCTCACCAGCTTCGCATCGTCTTGCAGGCTCCACAAAACTCTGATCTTGTCACCACCGCCGCCATCCACCTCCTCCATTCTCTCTCTCTCTCTCTCTCTCTCTCTCTCTCTCTCTCTCTCGGGTTTGTCAAATGCATGAAATAATAACGACTTGCGTTGGTGGTTCGTTCGTGGGTTGGAAGTTACAACTGCTGTAACTTTGGCTGTTAGATTTTCGGTTTGAATTTATCACGATACATATTACATACATAGTACAGTTGATTTCAATTAGTGATGGTTGAGTTCTGAGTTGAACAGTTCTGATATTCAACTGTATAGAAACAGTTAGTTTTTTGGGTTGGCGGGAGCTCTACATATATACGGTTGTCAATTTGTTCATGGCTCTAAAACAAATGGAGAGAGTATGAACAGGGGGGAAAATAAATTCTAGTACACCCCTGTTTTTAACTTTTTAATTACTGATTTTATTATAATTTTTATATATTTTTTACGGGCCCCATTTTAATAAATAAAAAATAAAAATGTTACCTATTGTCACAAGTCAAGAATAATTATTTAATGTGATCGTCACATTACGTCATTATGTTTATATGATGTGATAATATATTTATATAATATTAAGAGTGGAGAAGCATTTCAAATTTAAAATTTTTGTCATATAAAAAATTATATTTATAATTTAAATAAAATATCACACTACGTTTTCATTCTGACTTGATGTGACAGAAATAATTACTCAGCCAGCCACGTCATCTGACTCTCACCCATACCTGTGCGTAGAGGTCGTTGAAAATAAACGAGGTAACATCTTTATTATTTTTATGTACTACTTACGATACTATATTATAATTTTTACAATTTTGATGATACCCTCGTGATATAAAACTAGAACGGAATACTCAAAAACATCCATTTGGCTTAGTTTATAAATAAAAAATAATCATTCATGATTAAATAAAAGCACAAACCAGTGCATGAGGCTCTCGCTACAAGTGAAAAAACTGTTTTCATGCTTCAAAGATGCACGAAACCTTACTCAATAAATAAATGTGAAGAGATTGTTTCTATATTTCAAAACCTCATGATGTCCAAGTTGTAATGTTTTCATGTTTCAAACTCATAATACCAAAATTACAATAAAACCAGATTATCGATGTGCCAAGGCCCACTCTCACATTATTGATTAAATCAATTATCTTAAACATTGAAAAATTATTACACAATGAAATATATATAAAATGCTAATTTCATAATCATTTCATTCTTAATTTACCAATAATGTTAAAATTCGGGAACCTCAAATGCTAGGAAGAAAGATGTAGAGCTATAGGCTTCTACCATGAACTCAAATTCTCTTCAGCCAAACATGGTGATAACGTACTAAGAGAGTTTTTCCAAAAAAAAAAAAATCACGGTGACTAGTGAGAAGGCAAGAAGAACCTCTGCCTCTTGCTCTTTTAAGAGCTATAGGCTTCTACCATGAATTGAAATTCTATTCAGCCAAACATGGTGATAACTCAGAAAGTTTTTTTAAAAAAATCATGGTGACTAGTGAGAAGGCAAGAAGAACCTCTGCCTCTTGCTCTTTATCCGATAGTTCGACACTGTGGAAGATGAAGCAATTCTGCTCAGGACTCCTTTAAGGGACTGTATGGTTTTGTTCATGCAAACACCCTCTTTACCCTCCTTGGTGCAAAGGACCAAGATGCTTTTAATTCTGCCTCCCAAACTAGCCATATCAGCTCTAACTGTTGTCAGTTTCAGGCCTTGGAGGGCCTGGGTGAGCTCTGCAAACAATTCCGGCCGATCATCGCAGCAAACCGAAGCCTTGATGAAGATATTATTGTCCTTGCTTTTGCTGCCGTTGATGGAGCTAATTCCATCTTGATCCAAGTAGCAATCGATGGTCACTTCATCAACATCTGTAGGAACTGTGATGACTTTGCTCACTTCCAGTGCTTTTCTCTTGAGATCTTTGACATGTTCTACTACACTCCCTAACAAAGCTGCCTTGTCCATCTGCATCAAGACGTTTTGTGTGCTTTAGTTTCTCCTTTGTTGACTGTATCTCCATATGTATATAGGCAAAGTGAAGAAATTTCAATATGCTTTGTGCTTTCAATGTTTTCTAGAGACTATAGTACAGGTTTCTGCCTCTGAAAGTTGAGATCTTTTTCACCACGATTTACAGTGAAATGTTCTTTTGTACTATCCTAGTCACTTTTCTAGTCGTTCTCTCTACCTCTTTTATAGAAAGGCTGGACAAACTTGAATGTACTGTATATTGGCATTCTAAGGCTATTGATATCAACAACTGTAAGGAATTAAACAGGTGATGCAGAAGATATGTGCTGATGCTAACATGGTACCTCTGATCCACAAATAGATAGACAATAACATGCAAAAACACATGCATATGTATATCTATATGTTTATCCTAGACTCGGTGTTACGAGCCTCGCACCACATGTGAAGAGACTATTTCTGTGTTTCAAACTCGTGAAACCCAGGTTGCAATGGAGCAGCCTTATCACTGCCCCAATGCCTATCCTCATCCACAATACTATTGAAATTATATTATAGGTTGAAATAAAAAGCAAAAATTGTTCTACCACATCACTTATAGTACTGGGAAGCAAAAACAAAGACTCAGGAATTGGCTTGCCTGGCATCCATATTTGAGCCTTAACCTCAATTGGGTTGAGAGAGAGAGAGAGAGAGAGAGAGAGAGAGAGAGATGAGGTTACCTTATCAGACTTGGGAATTAGTTTCCTAAGAGTTGCAAGTTGTGCATTAATCCGGTCCCTCCGGCGCTTCTCGGCTTGGCTATGGCTCTTGGAAGCACTTGCAGCTCTATCTTCTTTAGTCTCTCCAAAGGGCATGGACCATGAAGGATAACCACTATATTGGAAGGAAGTAGACTCACCACAAGGATGCAAAGGAACAAGAAAGGAGGTGTCTTTGCTCAAAGCAGCTTGGCATTGAGCCCAAGTTCCCTCCTCAGGCCACCCTGAACAACTGCAATTTTCCATGTCCGACAGCCAATCTTCTACTCAAATCTCACTCCAACATCTGCCTCTGCTTCTTCTTATCACCCATCTGCTGCCACTGTTTCTGCACTAATAATGTGTGATCTGCATATCTTGATGTTGATTGGTGTGATATCTAGTAGCCCCTCAATTGGTCAAATGAAAATCATGCTTGGCCTTATCTTCCAGTCACCTCAAGATGACAACATCTTCATTAAGAAGCAAACAGTAAAGCAGCAGTAAAGGGACTCTCTGGAACTAGAGAAAAATGGATGAATGGACCCGCAGAGCATTAACACACCCTATACCCATATGTGATCATAGACAAACATTTGTTGACATTTTGTTAACACAATTAAGAGCTTGACCAAGGAACAGAACTTGATCTGTGATGGTGGTGGAGGAAAGAAGAAGCAGCAGGGAAGGAGGAGAAACAGAGAGGAGTAGAAGCAGAGAAGGGGAAGTAGAGAAGAGAAGAGAAAGGAAGTAGCAGAGAAGAAAAAAGGGGTGAGAGAAGTAGGAAAATCCTTAATCAATTCAATTATAACAAAATCTGACAAAATTCATTACACTAAGTCCTATATATAGGCTAAAAATAAAAATTATCATCTCTAGGATCTTTTGGGCCACAAAACAACAAGAAGTCCTATATGCTGATAGAGTTTTATTAAATGGGTTGTCATAAGATAGTACTGACCCCACAAGGATTTGCTTTTCCTGATTGCTCAAGAAAATTTTACTCAAAACTTTTTCACTTTAGAAAGCATCTTATGATCTCCTGTTTTCCATTTCCTTCGGAGAACTCGTCTATGTATCTCGTATGGAGTTGGGATTTTGAATTTTACTGGAAGCAGGGTGTTTGGCCGTAAGGAAACTGGATCATGTGCCTGGAGCGTTTTCATCACTGTTTGACAGACAGGACAAACTGAAGTAGTTGGACAATCATCCTCAATTCGGATAAGTGTATCCTCTCTGTTCACAAGAGTTATAATCTTCCAATGAAACACCATCTCTATGTCTACCTAATTTTTGTCAAGACCATCTCCTCAGAAGGCCACTGGTTTTTGTATTGTTTCGGAGGCCCGGATTGAGATACTCCTGAACAAGAAAACAAAATAGCTTCAATTACAGCCTCCACAAATGCACGGCCCAGGGACCCAAAGCACAATTATCATTTGTACTCACCCATAAAAGAGGATTTTCAAAGATTGATACGGCCACTGATCAGCCACCCAATTTGTGGATTGTTTGTCTGGGCAAATGTGTGGCTCTTGTAGCTCCTTTCTTCTTCCTTTCATCTCCAATTCCTCTCTACTTTGTATTCTACAGTGCCTTTCTCCTCGGTCTGTCCATCCTTAAATGTAGAAAATCTTTACCTTCGTCGGTGCCACACGATAAAAATGTGCCAACACAGGTGACTTGAGAAACGGTAAGATGGGGGGCACAGGTTGGCAGCTGGGGCAGTTCTGCAGTGCATAAGAAACTAGAGCATGTGATAAGCATGTTATGTCATTGTGACGAAAATCTGGATATATATATATATAGCTACCACAAAAGGGAAAAGGAAGCTAGCAACCAACCAATGCAGCCATTAGGAATTATGAACACTAATGCACCAACAGGAATCCATTATTAGGAGTTATGAACACTGGGATACAGAAGCATTATCCAAATTACAGAATTTTTTACACAGGAACTCCACCAAAATGAATTACAGAATTTTTTATACAGAAACTCTACCAAAATGATGTGACAGTAATAGTTTAAAAATTATGAGCCAAAATGGTTAGTGTGTTGATTTGAAATGCAAGGACCACAAATAGGGCGCATCATTCTGTAAGAAATTTTGTACAAAAATTCCGTTTACAGTGACAAAATTTTCTCCACCTTTTTTTCCTTGGTGGATTGTGAAACAGTTAAGATTCATTTGGTCTGACAAGATTGCATGATATAGTTTTTCCGTCACTGGGAAGAATTGCACAGAATTTGCCGAACTGCTGCTTTAAAGTCCTCAAAAAATCTTTGTTCCGAAAACTGGCCAGCCTGTCTCCTAGCAGAGGCAGCCATCCTGAGCCTCTCAGTTTCTGGCATCCTTAAAATTTTTAGGATGGCAGCTGCGTACTCTTCCACATTTTGAGCAAGTAATCCGGTTTGATGTCCATCTTCTTCTAACACAATGTCCATCTTTGGGCCAGCAGAATTATGAGCTGAGAAAGAGGAAAATTATAAGCCACATAAGAGAAACAAGCATGCACTTGTTAACAGAGTATCTTGGTTTGAAACAGCAATGCCAAAGACTGCCTACCGATTGGTATGGCTCCTGCGGCCATGTACTCCACAACACTTATGCCAAAGTGCTCATCTGTCATGGAATGAATCCCTGCAAGAGCACTTCCCAAAAGTCTCACCAAGTCCCTGCAGTACTAAGAGAAAAATCAAGATTGCAATAGAACTAGGAAGAAGTTAATCTACCAATAATAAACGAGCAAGAAAAAGTTCCTCCCAGCATATCCACATACCATGGAGATTTAAGATAATCTGCAATAACATTTTGGACTCTAGTTCGCCAAAATTTAAATAATTGAGAAACAATGCAGCCTTAAAGTGGAGCATTAATTGAGATTTTTAGAAGGCATTAAGGAATTATTTTGAATACTATGCAGGTACAGTTTCTTCCAAGCATATTAACATGCCAGGGAAATGTAAGATAAATTTGCAATAATATTTATGAACCACAGTTCAAACGAAGTTGGCTAATTCTGTCAAGCCAATCAAATTCCCCCAAAATTAGAAGGATCAACTGAGGCCTTCAAAAGGCTGGCAAGCATGATTTTGACGTAACCTAATGCAGCTCCACAATTTTGCTCAACACTGTAGTCTATAGACTGGCCTATAAAGATATGCACATCAATGGCAAGGCATTGCACCATATCATGTCAATCTTGATGGTTCTAACATTTCACATCAATCTAACTTGTCCAGAAATACTCTCGGCAAGTAACTCATTTTAACTTTCCCGGAACCAACGTATGCAACCACAACCACTCAGACTTCACATGAAGACCGGTTGAAATTTGACCCAGAACCTTCAAAGTGCGGAAGTAAGATCCATATCACAGATGAAAACTGCCCAAACCAACAACATCATCCAACTTTGAAATAATTGGTTTTTGGCACCTCTATTAAATTTTTATTAGAAATGATTGTGCCGGATGTGGTCTGGTAATAGTGCACAAAGTCACTAATGATTTTTGATTTCTTCATAAGAACACCAAATGTCCCACACAAGATGAATCGGAATCCTTGGGAGACGAAAATTTTCATGTGGCGATTAAAAAATATTTTGAAATATTATATAGAGACCAACCAATGATCTCAACCAGCACAGGAGATATCTCTACATATTGCATGGAATTTTCATGAAATAATAAAAATGGAAGAAGATAATTTGTTTGATACATTTGCGTATGTACATCCCAGAATCCAAACCAGATTAAATGGCAATTAAAATACACAAAGTATAAAGTGACATGGTACAGACCTGTACATCAGATTCTTATAGAACTCCACATCCTCTTCTACCTTCATTTCATTAGCCAGGTTTTTCAAAATTTGCAATCTTTCCTCATCAGCCTTATTCCGACAACTACCCACAAATTGGAGCTTGGGTCTAGGCATGTCCACATCTAATTTCCTGATGGCAACTGAAAATGCTTCAAGTTGAAGAATGTGTGCCTGACACAAAATAATTAAGTTTAAAGCGACTTTAGCATGACTAAGAAAGAAAGACCACCAGGAATGACTTCTAAAGCTTTAATACCTCGAGCTTCTAAGGTCTATATAGAAATGCCCACCTTCTCTGGCCGAAATTGAGCAACAGATATAATTGTTGGAGGTTTCATAGGTCTTTCCAATGGAAGCACCTGCTTGGAGTGCAGCTGGTTAGAATCTACAAGACTTTGCCCATGTAGATTAAAAAGAATGGGCCGAGAACTATATCTTAAAAAGGATATTAATGTGAAAATAAGGAAACCACGGCAGAAAGGCATGCACAATTTCAAAGGCATATGTGCATGCCCAGGAATTATTTATACAGAAAATTTTAGCGTCCATTCAATGTTTGGCGGCATTAAAAGGGTCATGTATACACATTGCCAAATCCTAGACCCATGTTTCCAGCTCATGTGAAATGTCAGCACATACATAAACCTTTCCCCTATTAGTGGTGTTTGCCCACATGTCCATTTTGACCACAAACTCCAGTAGATACTTCCTATTCATCATTCATTTACCTCTTTTTTTGAGAGTATTTTCAGATTATCAAGCATGTGTGTGTGTGTGAGAGAGAGAGAGAGAGCGCCGGGCCGGGGGGGGTGGGGGGTGGGGGCGTGTTGTACTGGACTTTATGAAGGAAAAAGAGATTCCCTCTAGGAAAAGAAGAACAATATGCACGTACACAATAACATGAGCACGATATATAGCAACACAAGGCAAAACAAAACCAACTCAAAATGCCAAATTAATCAGGGATCAAATCCTCCCATAAATTCCTAATAATAATAAATAGGCCTGCCTTCTAACAATGGGGCCTATCTCCTCAATAGCAAAAAGAGAACTTTAATCAACAAAATAATGCAACATCGTTGAGAGAGAGAGAGAGAGAGCTCTTCATAGATAATTACTAAGCCTCAGTTTTGATTTGAAAGCATAAAGTCTGCAGAGCAAAATGTATAATAATTTAAGAAAGGAAACATTTTTTAAGCATTCTCACTTTTCTTTCATTCATTCTTTTTCTTAGTTCTTTTTGAGTAAATATTTTTGAATAAAAATTCATCGACAGTTTTACATCCAGTCTTCTTGCAGCTCAAGAACACTGAGTGACAGAACCATAGTACAGATTTTATGCAAGAAATGACAGAGCATAACTAACTTGAAGAAATTAAGAAATTACAAACCTGAAGTCCTGAAGTATCACAAGGAGGATAGACTCGCTTGATACGGTCAGGAATTCTCCAAAGCTTTTCTATATGTGACTGGGTCCATGAAGAGTTTACCATTGCAAGGTGTGCACAAGAGCCAACAATCCCATACATCCAGCTAAAGAACATGTAATAGATGACTTTGCAATGAGATAGCCAAATGCTGCCACAAAAGTAATTCATGAAATGTTCAGATAAGAAAAGAACGAGTAAGAAAGAATCTTCCAAGTTTTGACCTATTTTCTTAGATATACCGATTATACAAGTACTCTTAAAATGTAAATCTTTTATACTAATAGAAAACAAACCTCTGAACAATTAAGGCATCATTATTATACATTGAACTTCGCCCACGCACACGAGATAACATGTCTAAACTGATCGTTGGGTAATGTGTGTAGCAAATAACTTTGCATCCGAACATCCGGGCAACTGGATAGGTAAAAGCATATCCACTAGTATCGAAATAATATAGAGGGGTAAACTTGCACAAAGCTTCCCATGAAAGATAGACAGAGCCAAAGCTTTGACCAATCATAGTGAAGTGAGGGTAAGTTGTTTCTTCAATCCACTTCCTTTTGTATAAATGCACCACCTTATACAGAGAGCAAGACATCAGGGGGAAAAAAAAACATATGAAAACCAAATCTTAAGCAATCAAATCAGTAAATTTTATTCAATGAAACTTACCCCCCCAAAAAAAAGAACTAAAATCAAAATTCACTTTAATGCAGTATTGATGCATTTCCTTCAAAATCAAATAAAAACCAATGCATGATCCTGGGGGAATTTAGTCCAATGGCTTAGAAGAAGAAAAAAAATGTGGCCTTAAAAGGTTAGAGAAGAACAAGTAGAGGAATCTCATTTGCACAGGTACCAATGTTAAGGTTACTGGTCATTGTAAAATATTGAATCTTAGAACAACGATGACTAGGTTGATAGTATCCTAATTGTAATAGATTGGTAATGTATACCTATCACTCTTTCATAAGATGCATGGGTTTACTTCAAGGATGTTGCTTGGCCCAAAGCTAAAAGCTCAGGCCACCAAGAGTGAGGAGTTGGATTTGAAACCAAGAGAAGCCACTCCGTGCAAGTAAAACCAGAGGTTAGCTCTACAACCATCCACCAATCCCGGCACCACCAATCTGTCACTAGGAAATGGTCTTTTATGCATCAGTTTACAAAATTCAAAACCATTTTGGGTATTTTCTGAAATGTTCCCAATACTTCCTATTCATATCTGCAAAATGCATCCACACCGAATCTTGTGTTTTGACTCTCTCACAAACTAGCATAGCAACCAATCTCATAATATTTCCCTTCTTATTGGTGAAAATAGGTATGAAAAGGGAGGAAAGCTATATCTCCAAATTTCATGTCTTCCATTATTTGTCACCAAAAAACAAAAAGTCCACTCTACAACGTAGCAAGGGCGGACCGAGGAAGGGTCGAGGGGCCGCAGTCGCCCCCACTGAAGTTTCAAATTACATCGTTTTGTAGCTTTAATTATTTGTATTTATTTTACCCCAAACTGTAAATGCATGGTATCGCCCCCATTGAACCTCATTGACCCTCAATTATATGGCTAAATAAATAACACATTTTCCAGCCCTCTATTTGCAATTCCAAACCCCATTCCTCTATTCTAATATTAAAATAATTCATATTAAATTAAGATACTTTTATCCATTCAATTTCAATTTACATTATTGATATAACATACTCAATTTTGGTCATGTCTTTTTTCATTTAACATTTATGACATATATTGTCAATATCATATTTTTTTGTTTCTCAGCTAAGTGACATTTTTTGGACTTTCTTTTTTCTCCATCAAATGCTAGATTTGTCATCATATTTCAGACTTGTGTGACATTATATTGTCCATCTCTTGTAAGTAGTGAGCATTTGAATTGATTTTATTATTTATTTATTTTATTTTATGGGTTGGGTTTAATTTGTGTTAAGGTGTGCTTTTAACGTATTATATGACTACGAACTGTGTCCAACTATTGAGTTGCTGGTTCACTAAAATTTATTTATGTTAAGGTTTAGGGTCACAAATTTGTTGAATTGCATTTAAAGTTTGCGTTTTAATTTGTTAAAAGTTAGGGCTTAGTCGCCATTAGATTTTGAGACTACGTTAGAACAAGCGCAAGAATTGTTCAAATTTCGTGTATGTAAATTAGAACAAACTTAGGAATTGTTAAAATTTCGGGTATGATTTTATATAAATTTCGCCCACTGAGCAAAAATCTTGAATCCGCCCCTGCAACATAGTACCCATATTTAACAAAAAGTCCATTCTTTGTCCTAGTTTTGTTTTCAGATATTTCGGAACCACAAAAGAACAAGAGACGAGGTTCAAACCTTCATTTCTTGGCTTTAGTTCCCTCAGCAACCAATTATAGAACTGACCAGCACCAATACTATACTAACTATGTATCAAACACTTCCTCAATAAAAACGAATCAAACAAATCCAATATATATACATATATATGAATGCAAAATTTTACACATGTCTAGGATATGCGGAGAGAGAGAGGGAGGGATTACCATGGGAGGGTAAAGCAGGTTGACCCCAAAGCGATCGATGGCTCGAGCCATGAGACTCTCGGGCGAAGCATCGTGATCGCCGGTGTAGACGGCGCAGTCGAGATCAGGTCGCTCCTCTTGGATGGCCTTGACGGCGCACCACAGAACTCTTTCTCCGCCGCCGCCGTCGTTGGTGTAGGGGTGGAAGAACCCCACGGCCGTCCTCCTGTTCCTCCGACCTCCGATTATCACAATCGCAACCACTCTGAGAATTAGAACCGTAAAGGTAGACATCAGAGCCCATATCAGTACCCAATACGCCATTGAACTTAAAACTGTTAGTTCCATTTTTTGGATCCAAAATGCGATCAACCACACAGCGTTGAATGCGTTGAAACCTTACAGTTCCTTAACAATTCGTTTTATGAAAGGGACACGTGTGCAATTCGATTAAAGCATGTACATGTGTATGAAAAATCAATTAAGATGGTTGATTCTTTTATTTTTGTTTTTATCTCTTTTATCTATTTACATGCTATGCATTGTTTTTTAATATAAATTTATAATTTGCTAAATTTTGAAATATTCTAAACATCACATATGCCGCAATTATAAATCATAACATATATTTATCTATACATGTACATAGTCGTCGCAAGATACACAATACTCTGAAATTATTTCAGAAATATAGGCAAATTATAAGCTCTAATAAAGTACATGCCGTTTTATGAAGTTTGATACAAAATTAGATGTCAAAATAGTTTTTAATCATTTATTCGTTATACTAAATTTGCATAATAAAAAAATAAAGAAACAAATCAAATTCAAATAATCATGTCTTCCACCTAATAGGATTTCACGAAGGCAAAATAAAAATAGGATAAATATTCTTCAAAAAATATAAAGAATGAGATCAGCAGAAAGTTTAAAAAAGTAAATCATATAGCAAAATATGTGTAATCTAGTGTTTTTTGACTGTTTGTACAAATAACATTTATACTTCTCAAAAATATTTATTTTGTAATAATCATGCACATGTCTTTATAAGTTTGACGTGTAGAACTGTGTAATATTTTTCTAACAACAAAGTAAATTTTGGTTCGATGAATAACAATATAAGAAATCAACTGAAAATAATAAGGTTCTGTATCAGTCTAAAAAGCAAAGGTATAAGAAACTTTGAGTACCTTTATTATCTTGATACCGTAAGTTAATCTTTATTGTTTTGATACTGACGTTAGACATGACCATAGCAAATAATACATTAATTGAAAAATGTAATGAAAGAACCACAAATTAAAGAAAGCACTGATGAGACCAAAAACACGCACAAAAAAAAAAAAAAAAAAAAAAGAATGAAGCAGGTTGAGAGTACAAAGATGACAAATACGCATGTATATTTTTTTTTTTTTGGTACTTTGGAAAACAATAGACAACAAGCAAAAAAATGAAAAACAAGAAAAACAGGATCCCAAATAAGTAAGCCTCTAGCAACTGAGATCCCAACTATATGTTCTACTAATAGGGTCTTGACTTGATTAGGCGGTTCTTCAAACACTACTAATTGTTCACGCTTACTGGCTCCTCGTTTTGTCATCAGATCAGCACATCTACTTTCATCTCTCAAAATGTGTTTAATCGTACAGTCACTTCTCAACATTAAGAATTTGGTGTCCATCACCATAACTTTATCAGTAGAGAGAGAAACCCAAATATTTGGCATTCCTAATAAAAAAGTTCAGAGAGGAAAACCCAAATATAGGGCATTCATAATAAATAATTCAGATCTCAATATATGAATTTAAATAGAGAGAGAAATCCTAATATATGTCATTCTAAATAGAAAGTTTGTGTTTTAAGTCCATACATTTCAAAGTTGGACATCCATGTCACTATGTGTTGCCATTGCTTGTGTCATTACTACTTAACACTTGTGTAGGTGGCCATTCACCATATTAAGTTATAATATATATTAACATCTAATATGAAAGTTGGATTGACTCATTGAAAAGGCACAACACCTATATAAGGTGGCTTCCAAATTATAATATTTACAAACATATAATAAGGCAGTTTAGTTAGGTGCATGAAATTGTCAACCATCAATCCTAAGAACTGTGCAAATCGACTCCAATGCCTGTGTATATGAATAATGGTAAGAGAATAGGGAAAAATAAAATGAACACATTAAAATAAGAGAAATGCAAGTTGTTTTTTTCTTTTTGTCGTGATCAGGTTTAAACTTTTCATGAATATGACACATATCAGCAGCTTTTCTTTGGTTTCACCCATAGGGATCCCCCCACCACACGCCTGGCCCCATCATCTAATGGGTCTACGGTAGTGGACGTAAAAAATTACTTGACTTCTCCGTCTCACTTCGGGACCTCAAAGCCACTGTTGGTTTCCCCACGGGCAACAATCGCCAGAGAAGTTTTAAAAAAATGAAGAAAAATTAGGAGAAAGAAACATGGTGATGAATAATGATTATGTGTTTTTTTAAAATAAAAAAAATAGGAGAAAGAAACATGGTGGTGAATAATGTCAGCATTCTGAGCAGTTTTTTTTTTTTTTTTTGAGTGTGGGTCGAAAAATGCTCAAGCCCAAACCAAAAGGGGCAAGCTCAACGAATACAAGGAGGGGTCATGTGGGCCAGAAACAACTCAACCTTATTAGGGCAACTTAGGCCCACACTCCAAATTAGCCCAAATAAAAAGACTACCCGGCCCCAAAGAACCAAGTCACCCGAGTCAGGGATATCAGAGCATTCAATACTCATAGTCAGCATTTAATGTTGAACGGACCTGCATTTAATGCGAATGAGATACAGCACGCGACGGCCATGCTTACATCCGGTCAGTCGAACTCAAGCATGGTGATAAAAGTATATTCATGTCCGATCAGCCCACTCTAACTAACATGAGTCTATGAGGTAGGCCATGATTACATGAGTAGGCTCGACAGAGAACACTGCACTATAAAACACAGCATCTTGAAGAAGCAAGGTATGGACAATTGATTTCTAAAGTATTCACAGTATTTATTCTGGCCCTAGTTCTAGTGAATATTGTTAACTTGACCGTCGGAGTGTGATCGGCCGTAGGAAGGTTAACCCATTCTAACTTTTTTGTCTCTCTGCAGCAAGTTAGAGACTCATCGATATTGATTCGAGTGATCGGCCATGCCTTCTCAAAAATCCCACTTATAATTGGCGTCGTCTATGGGAAGGTCCAAAAAAACATGAATACTAACCTCTTAAGGAGAAGAGGAGTTCACGCCACCGAGCGAGAGAAAACGAAACGGGAGGCCAAGCAGTCAAGATTGAAGCCCCCCCCGCCCCCTCAGAGAGACATCGCTAAATCGGTCCGGATGATCAATGTGCTACATAGGTCGACAGAATTCAAAGCTATCGACCGACACAGATACTGGGCCAATATTCAAAAAGTCGAGCACTTGAAGGAGATATTGCAGATAGGTCCTCCTCCCAAAAAATTTAAGGTCCGCAGTGATACTGCGGCCATAACCTTTACTAATGAAAACCTCATGGGAGTTCAAACCCACCATAACAACGCACTCATCGTAACTCTACGCCTGGCAAGCTGTGACGTGAAGAGGCTGCTTATCGACTAGGAAAGCTCCTCCGAGGTTATGTACTACGTTCTCTTCAAGAAATTGGAACTAAAGGACGCCGACCTTCAACCCTCGCTCAGCCCCTTGATCGGGTTTAGCTCCAACTTGGTTTGGCCAGTCGAGAAGGTAACCATCGTTGTGGCTGTAGGAGGAATTACCCTACAGACAAAATTCTTGGTGGTTAACGTGCCCTCCCCATATAATGCAATCATGGGCTGAACATGGTTGCACCTCATGAAGGCTATCCCTTCTTCCTACCATTAATCAATTCGCTTCCCCTCCCCCAGAAGGGGTGCAAGAGATAAGAGGGGACCAAGTTACTGTAAAGCACTACTTCCTTATGGCATGTGCAACAAAAGCAAAAGCAGGTAAAGTACAAATGATGGAGCTTCACAAGGATACACCCACCATTGATGACGTTGGGCACGTACCAGAGAAGAAATCCCTTGTAGACCTGAAGAAAATCCACATAAATCGGCAAAAGGAGAAGTACTTCGTGATCAGCGCTTCCCTATCCCGAACTGAAGAGAATTCATTGATCGAGCTCCTGATGAGCTATATCGAAATCTTCGCTTGGACGCCTTACAATATGCCTGGAATCGACGCGAAGACTGCCTGCCACAGATTAAGCGTAGACCCTCGGTGCCGACCTATGGTTCAGAAGGGAAGGAGGGCAGCTACGCAACATGTAGATGTTGTCATAGAAGAGGTCGAAAGGCTCCTTGATGCTGGTGCAATTAAGGAAGTCTACTACCCCCGCTAGCTGTCAAACACAGTTGTTATGAAGAAGAAAGACGGCAAGTGGAGAGTTTGTGTTGACTTCACCGATCTCAACAAAGCATGTCCCAATGATCCTTTCCCTCTGCCCAAGATCGACTAACTGGTAGATGCTACAGCTGGCTTCGAAAGAATGAGCTTCTTAAATGCTTATCGTGGGTACCATCAAATCCCACTTCATGAAGATGACCAAGAAAAAACTGCCTTCATAACTCTACGGGGTATTTTCTGTTACAAAGTAATGCCTTTTTGACTAAAGAACGCTGGGGCCACTTATCAGCGTCTGGTTACTAAAATGTTCAAAGACCACATCGGCAGAACTATGGAAGTATACATCGATGACATGGTGGTCAAAAGAAAGCTCGACAGTCACCATCTAGAGAACTTGAAAGTAGTATTTGACATCCTAAAACAGTACAAAATGAGGCTCAACGCCTCCAAATGTGTGTTCGGGGTTAGCTCTGGAAAATTCCTGGGGTTCTTGGTTACACACCGAGGTATTGAAGTAGACTCGCAGCAGGTCAATGCTATCCAGAATGTCCAGGCTCCAAGGAATACGAAGGAAATACAGAAGCTGACAAGCATGGCAGCAGCACTTAACAAAGTCAGTAGCCAATCATCGGACAAATGCAAACCATTTTTCCATATTCTCAAAAAGTAGGAGCGATTCAACTAGACCCAGGAATGCTATCAAGCCTTGGCAGATCTGAAGAAATATCTGAGCTAGCCTCCTCTGCTCTCCACCCCGTTAAAGTATGAAGAGCTCTTCCTTTACCTCGCAGTATCGGAGCATACAGTTAGTGCTGTGTTAATTCGACAGGCAACAGCCTGTCTACTATGTTAGCAAGACTCTCCTGGGGGCCGAAAGCCTATATCTACCATTAGAAAAATTAGCCTCTACACTGGTAGTAGCGTCGCATAAATTGGTGCACTACTTCCGAGCCCACACCATCAACATACTCACGGACCACCAGCTAAAACCACTCTTAAGAAGGGATGACTTCTCTGGTAGAGTGGCCACACCATTCCAATCCCGATCCCTAATGCACAACACAACAAACCTTCCTTGGAGTTTTGGGAGAAAGCTGATCACTGGAAGCTGTTTGTAGACGGAGCGTCCAATGACCTGGGGCAGGCTCAAGGATAGTACTCATCACACCAAACGGTATGGCATTGGAGTAGGCCATTAAGCTGGAGTTCACTACCTCAAACAACGAGTTAGAATTTGAGGCTTTGCTCACAGGGTTGCGTCGAGCTATTGACCTCCGTATTTCTGAAATCATGATATACTCAGATTTCCAATTGGTAGTGAATCAAATCACCGGAGAATACGCAACAAAGAAAGATAGAATGACGCAATATATGACAAAAGCAAGAGAACTGCTGGTAAAATTCAGCAAGTACAAGCTCCTCCAGATCGGCTCCCACAGCAACGCTCACGCCGACGCCTTGGCTACACTCCCCACAGCTCTGAAGTTAGGCTTGAAAAGAACAATCCATGTGAAGACACTGGCTAGCCCGAGTATATTTTAAGAAGAAGAGCAACCCTGGCTGTTTAGCAGTTGGGACCCTCCTGGATGAACCCAATCGTCTCCTACTTGGACAGAGACATACTTCTTGAGGACAAGAATGAAGCCAGGAAAGTTAAATAAAAATCTCTGAAGTATTGGCTCTCTCCTACCAGGGAGCTCTACAGAAGGTCTTTTACTGGTCCCTATTCATATTGTGTTCATCTTGATAAAGTGCAGGCTATTTTATTTGAAATACATGAAGGAATCTATGGAAGCCATATCGACGACAGATCTATCACCCACCGAGCAATTTCGCAAGGATATTGGTGGTCCTACATACAGAAAGATGCCACCCAGTATGTGTTGAAATGTGAGAAATGTCAGAAGTTCTCCCCGTTGATCCATCAGCCAGCTGAAGATCTCACAACAATTACTGCCCCTTGGCCCTTTGCCTAATAAGGGCTAGATATAGTCGGACCTCTACCCAAACTCCAGATAACAAAAGATTTCTCATCATGGCCGTAGATTACTTCACCAAATGGGTAGAGGCAGAGCCACTGTCGACAATAAGGGAGTTAGACGCAAAGAGATTTGCCTGGAAAAGCATCATTACACGGTTCGGTATACCTCACGTGCTAGTATTAGATAACGGCACTCAGTTTGATGGCAACAAATTCAGGGAATTCTGCAACGAGCTAGGCATCAAGAATTATTATTCAACACCAGCGTATCCACAGTGCAACGGGCAGGCAAAGATCTCCAACAAAATAATACTCAATGGCATCAAAAAGAACCTGGAAAAGGCTAAAGGACGATGGGTTGAAGAGCTCCCCAACGTCTTATGGTCCTACAAAACCACTCCAAGGAGATCTACTGGAGAAACCCCTTTCTCAATGGCATATAGGGTAGAAGCAGTGATACCCTTGAAAGTGGGTCTCCCTACGATTAGATCGATGGCCTTTGATACCGGCCTCAATGATTAGACTTTAGCAAAGGACATGGACCTGGCTGAAGAAAGATGTGAGGCTGCCCTAATCAAGCTTACAGGGTATCATCAACAGCTGAGCCGATCTTATAACAAAAGGGTACATCTGAGATCTTTTACTCCTGGAGATCTGGTATTAAGAAAGGTGTTAAGGGCAACGAAAAATCCAGCAGACGGGAAGCTAGGCCCCAACTGGGAAGGTCCCTACAAAGTTACATCCCAAGTTGGCGTGGGGGCATATCCGACTGGAAACTATTGATGAAGGGTGACAACTATCCCGACCTTGGAACGCTAATAATTTTAGAAAATTCTACCAATAGGCCCTTCTTGCTCTCAAAAGGATGGAACCTCCTTCAACAAATATGTAATCTTTGCAAAATCAAAGAAATGGAAGGCTACTCGATAAATTTGATGCCACACCAAATAATAAAGTAATGAGGGAAGACCCAAAGAAAAAAAAACCAGGTGTAAAAACCTGGTTCTGGATCATTTATGACCAGGTCTGCCAATGAAAGTCATTAAAACCAAGTGTAAAAACTTAGTCATGTCTAAGTTAGACAGGTCAGTCAATGAAAGTCACAAAAACCAGGTGTAAAAACCTGGTTCTGAATCATTTATGACCAAGTCGGCCAATAAAGGTCATTAAAACCAAGTGTAAAAACTTGGTCATGTCTAAGTTGGACAGGTCGGCCAATGAAGGTCACAAAAAACCAAGTGTAAAAACCTAGTCCTAGATCATTTATGACCGAGTTGGCCAACGAAGGTCACCCAAAATGAATTTCACAAGACAGTTTGGTCCTATCTAAACACAGGGCAGTTTAGCAACATTTAAGCTGCGGACCCACCTTGGTCCAACCTGAGTCAAGAAGATCGGCAAGATCGCCATAAGAACGGAAGAATAAGAAAAGATAAGTATTTCAACCTAACCCGACCCCCAACCTAACTCTGAATGGCTTGGCCTAGCAAAAAGTCGCAGTTTGCCATTGAAGACTTTAATTTTCTTTACCAAAACAATTTTCGGCCTAAAGTCGGAAGCTCGAAAACTCGGCAAGTGAAAACCTCTTATTTTCCTAAAAAATTATATGGAATAAACTTTGGCTTTGGCAAGTTAGCTTGAGTAATTCACATTAAGAATCAACTGTCTATGGGGGAAATGGTACATAAAAAAGACTAGTAGAAAGGTGTACGATTATAAAAAATAAAAAATTACACTGTTCTGTTCAAAAAACAAAATTTGCGCAACAAAAATGACCCTAAGGTAGTTCAGCTGCTGAGGGTTCGGCAATGGAATAGTCAGCAAGGTGTGGTTCGGTAGTTGATCGCCCATCGACTGGGGGAAGCTCGGCGGGATTGGCTCCATCAATTTTCTAGGGTCTGCGGCCAGTATTTGCCCCACCACCATGGACATCGGCACCCTCATCGTCCTCAGACTCTAGCTCAGTGTCAGCCTAAGCTGGTATCTCCACCCATAAAGGGGAGGATTTGTCCAGTGATGATTTTTTCAGTGCTGATGTCCACCCATCTTGAAAGGCACCTTCGGAGATGGTTTTCAACTAAGCCTCATACTGTTCCCCGGCATCATTGAAACCTTTGGTGTACTGAGCCTCACACTCCTTCTTCGGCTCGTTCACCTCAAATTGGGATTCAGCTAGAACTGCCTTTGCATCGACCGTCGATTTTTGTGCCTCGGCCAATCTTGTCTTCAGATTGGTGACTTCAACCTTAGCTTCTTCAAAATCTTTTTCCGTCAATTTGAGGGAGCGTAGCGTATCCCCTAGGATGGCCTGTTGCTCGGTGAAGGCCTGTTGAAATCTTCTGGCCTCATTATCCCTTGTGTGAAACCTGCGCCTGTATCGGTCACGGTCCAGCAACAGGTCGGCGTACCGATCTCACAGCATGTGAAACCGATGCAAAACCTCCAAGCTTTAGATAGCTCCCTACAACCGAGAAAAGAGGACTCAACAGAAAACTTAAAAGGGAAAGATAGACGGAAAAGAACTCCTTACCACCAGTGATCCATGAACAGTACCTGCTAGCAGTGCATCATCGTCGATCTCGCTCAGCTCCCGGGCATCTCCAGGCGACACTAAGGCCTAGAGGGCACCAACGGCCACTGCAGGGCACCAATGGCCACTGCAGGACCATTGAGTATCGAATCCTGGGTGTTTATGGGCCAACCGTCAATTGTGGGCCGAATCACGAACTTTTCAGGCGTCGACTCCTCAACCTTGCCTTTGCTCCTTGGATCAGTTTCTGGCAATGTAGATGGTGGGACAACAAAATCGGCTCTTTTATCCTCAATAGCCTCCTTATCAGCAGCTTCCACTAATTTTCTTTTCTTGGTGCCCTACTGGGGTACCAGGGCTCCACCCGAGACTATTTGTTCGGGGCTGGCGTCAGCTCCAGAGCCGGAGTGTGCATCAGGATGATGAGCCTCAATACCACCACCTGGGGCAACGACTTTAGCAGTGGAAAAGGTATCACCAACGGAGGATGGGATCGTCCATTTCTCTTCCTAGAAGTTCTCCCTCCTAGTGCTAGTGATAGGTCGCGCAATTTGGGTGTCATGCTTTCTTCGCCGATAGCGGAGATGGGCACGGCAGTATAAATGGCAGGGGGTGGGGATGACAATACCTTGTACTCGCCAATCTCGTGCAGACCCCCTTCTGCCTTCTACGCTGTGAGGACTAAGGCGACAATCCCATACACCGCTGTGAAAGACTGGTACCGAACGAGGTACCCCAACAAAACGTGAGTCGCTCGCCTAATCTTGGCCAAGGCTCCTTCACCCTTGTACGCCTAGGCAATGCCTAGAGCATTCAAATCCACCCCAAAAGCTCGATATCCTAGTCCTTGGTGCCAAAATCAGCTGCAAAGCGGAGAGAAGGGGGACGTGAGTTAGAAACAAATGGGATTCCAAGAAGATATAGGGAGGAAGCTTGCACCAGATCGGGAATGAGAAGATCGACCTATCTTTCTCGGGAGCCTGGGGCATCACGCTGGTAGGGCTAGCTCCATGGGGATTTTCCCAAATTCCCATGGACCGCTTACCCTAGTGATAACGTCATCAATCACCTTCCCCGAGCTTGGAAGGAACTGAACCGACTCTCTGGTGCCAACCCTAGCCCTAAAATAGTATCTACGATGGACTGACCAGGCAGCGTTTACCTCTATCGCCGCGTAGCAATAATCGAATTCATAAAGCCCTAGGTTTAGACCCAATCTGCTATTCAACTCGACCACCCCCATCACTATTCTATATTCGTTTGGTGCGAGTTGAATTGGGGCGATTTCATAATAATTGAGGACTTTGGTCAGAAATGGGTGAATGGAAAAGCAGAGTCCACCCTCTACAATGGCGACGAGAAGGAAGGGAGTTCCCTCTTGTGTTACTACCTAACCATCGTCTGTGGGACTGATTAGCCTAATGTCTACACCTGACAAAACACTATATCGGGCTTTAAATGTAGCTATATCGTCGGAAGTGGCAAGCATACCCTTAAGGCGTGACCCCATCCAGATCAAAGACAAAGGTTTCTATGGTTTCTTGCTCGAGGATGCAAGAGATACACAAAATGAAAAGGGAAATGTACCGAGTTGCTACCTTCACAAAAGAAACAGATTCGAAGTTTGAAGTTAGAGTTTGCCCCCGCGTTTGAAAGATAGCCACAACGTCTTTGTCTGACAGAGAAAGTTGAGACGGCGGCAGCTTCTTCGAGTCATTCAAACAGTTGCATTGCATTAAAACTTCTGACAAAGGTAACATCACAACTCGAAATGACTATGGTGTATCAGCCCCAACCCCCTACCGAAGGATGCTAAGGCTGGGAGGCAATTGTGGGTTGGAAAATTCCCAAGCCCAGCCCAAAAGGGCAGGCCCAATGAATACAATGAGGGGTCATGCGGGCCATAAACAACTCAACCTTATCAAGGCAACTTAAGCCCACACTCCAGGTTAGCCCAAATAGGAAGACTACCTAGCCCCAAAGAACTGGGTCACTTGAGTCAGGGATATCAGAGCATTCAATGCTCATTATCAGCATTTAATGTTAGCAGACTTGCATTCAATGCGGAGGAGATACAACATACGACGGTCATGCTTACATCCGGCCAGTCAAACTCAAGTATGGTGATAAAAGTATATTCCTGTCCAATCAACCCACTCTAACTAACATGAGCCTATGAGGTAGGCCATGATTACATGAGTAGGCTCGACAGAGAATACTACACTATAAAACACATTATCTTGAAGAAGCAAGGTATAGACAATTGATTTCTAAAGTATTCACAGTCTTTATTCTGGCCTTAGCTCTGGTGAATAGTGCTAACTTGACTGTCGGAGTGTGATCGGTCCCAAGAGGGTTGACCCATTCTAACTCTTTTGTTTCTCTACAGTAGGTTGTAGACTCATTGATATTGGTCCGAGTGATCGGCCAGGCCTTCCCAGAAATCTCACTTATAATAAGCATTCGCAAAACTTTTGTAGATGGTTGTGTTGACTCAAGGTTGATCCTTGTTAACTTAAGGTTAATTCCCATGTTGATTTTGATGATAACTAAACTTTGTGTTATTTTACTAATGAATCTACTTAGTGTGCAGTTTAACAAAGTTCATAATTTAAACTTAAAGTTCAATCATAAGTCTAATACATGTCAAAAAGAATGCACAACGAATTCAAGAGCTATGCAATGAACCAAACAGATGATTGACGCTTATCTCTACTTCAAACAAATGTTCTACATTCGAAGAGATTGAAGGTGTTTAAATGAAGCCTCTATCAAGTATGCATAGATTCAATGAAGATTGATTTGCACTCAAGAGAAGACTTCATCAAGAATGCAAAGATCAATTCAAAATAATGTGATTGAAACTGCTGAAAAGAAGACTCACAATGATTGTCTGATCTCTACCTGAAATCTAAGTGAATAATTCTTCTACAATATAAAGAATCAATGAAGACTAGGTGAATAAAGAGATTTCATCAAGCCTGCAAAATCTCACTGAAATGATCTGTAAAGAAGAAAGAAGAATTGCTAGCAAAGAGAAGAAACCATAAATGAAGCATTGTGAAGCTCCACATAATTGAGGAAGCTTGGCATTGAAGGAGATGTTCTACAATGAAAGAAGAAGCTTTGAAAATGAAGAAGAAAAGATGAACATTGATCTAATGAAGCTCTGATAGTTTGAGAGTCAAGAGAAGATCAATATCCAATGATTGATTCAATCCAAATTGAATGGAAGTTAACTCTGATGAGTTAAAGATATTTGATTGATCATCATACCCCAAAGAAATACTCCTTGAAGATCTTATATCAGTGCGGAGATGAGCTAGATCATTAGAAGTCAGAAAGCAGATTTCTGGACAATGAGGGGACTCATGGAAATGAGGAGTCGTCTCTTGATTACAGAAGCAAAAGGCTTAAATACCAAATGAACAATGAGGGGACTCATGGAAATGAGGAGTCACCTCTTGATTACAGAAGCAAAAGGCCTGAAGACAAAATGAACAATGAGTAGACTCATGAAAAATGAAGAGTCGCCTCTTGATCACAGAAGCAAAAAGTCTGGAGACCAACTAGACAAAGAGTGGACTCATTGAAATAAAGAGTCGCCTCATGGAGACAAACGCAAAGGCTTGAAGATGACATGATCAATGAGCGAACACATAAAGACGAAAAGTCGCCTCATAACAACAGAAGTAAAATGCTGAAGATCTAATGAACAAAGAGAGAACTCCTGAAGATAAAGAATTGCCTCATGACCATAGAAGCCAAAGATATGAAGACAGAATAAACAAGGAATTGCCTCATTGATATGAAGAGCGGACTCATGAAGTCAGTGAACAACATCTGGTAAATGCAGAAGCAGAAAGTGTCGACTCTACAAACATAGAGCCGACAACTTAGATATAATGGCTATTTTTCTTAACGTTATAACAGATTGGACGTGCATTAATGATCCCCAACAACCTCTAACAGATGGAATCAATATAGGGGTATATATACAAACTTCTAGCTGCATTTATACAAGAGATTGAAGATAAAAACGAAATCAAGCTGATTGATTTACTGATATACTCTGAATATTCTTCCTGTCTTCATCTGTGAGTTTTGATTGAAAAATCTACTCTTGCTAGAGAGTGTGTTAGTTACTCGTATATTTCTATACACTTGTAATTGAGAGTTTGAGAATTCTCTTGTGAAAGCAAAACTCTTGTAAGTTTGAATGGCGCTTGGACAAGACCACTTGGAGATTGAAGAGCTCGGTGAGGAGTTCTTGTGTATAGTGAGCTGAGCACTTTGTCAATTAGTAGCCTATTTGTAAAAGGTGATTACATAGTGGAAGAAGACTTCAAGGAGGTCTTGGGGTGAGGACGTAGACCACGGGTAGTGGTTGAACCTCGGTAAATCTATGTGTTCCTTCTTATGCTTTGTTTTCTTTCCTTTCTTTGATTATTTTGCATTGCATATAGGTTGATCTCTTTTACATTGCTTAGATTAATTTTAATTAATCTTAATTGTTATTAATCTTCGAAAAACCCAATTCACCCCCCCTCTTGAATTGCCTTTTGGGTCAACAGGTTGTACCTGATAAAATTTTGCTGCCAAGCAGTTACAAGAATGTGTTCATACCCAAAAATTGAAAGTGGCGAAGGTGACACAAACGGTGAAGATGAAACGGTGTGTATCTGAAATTGAAAACAACCAACAATGGACAAAACTCTGGAATCTCTGAAACGGTGAAAGCGGCAAAAAAGAAACCCGAAAAGAAACCAAATAATAGACAGAACTCTAAGTCGCTGAAACAGTGAATAAGGAAGTAAAAGCCCGAAAGGAAACCAACAATGGACAAAACTTTAGGTCGTGAAAACAGTTATTGCGAAAGCATAAACCAAAAAATTGAAAGTAGTGAAGAAGACACCAACATTAAAGTTGAACAATGTGTACAATGGGTTAGTCGGAGACAATCTTTGAATCTGCCGGCGAAAAAGAAACCCGAAAATTGAAAGCAATGAAAAAGACACCAACGTTGAAGTTCAACAATTTGTACTATGGGTTAGTTGGAGACAATTGGAGACAATCTTTAAATCTGCAATGAGGTTAAGAGGATAGAGTCCTACTTGAGAAAATAACTTAAGCAATTGGGTAACGCAGTGTATTTGTTGTAAGATGAATTTCCTTTTTTACCCTTACAAATATCTAATGGGTTAGTAATTTTAATTGTAATTCATGAATTTGATTTGGAATTTTGTAGAATGGAATAAAATATACCCAATACAGCTTTGGGAATACACCAACTGGTGTGCTACCTGTATATATTAGAATAGATAAATAAATAGATATCTAATGTCAGCATTGTGAGTAGTTTTTTTTGGTAAGCATTCACAAAACTTTTGTAAATGGTTGTACTTAATAAAATTATGCTCGTAAGCAGTTACAAAAAATATGTTCGTACCTGGAAATTGAAAGTGGCAAAGGCGACACAAACGTTAAAGATGAAACGGTGTGTATTGGAAATTGAAAACAACCAAAAATGGACAAAACTCTGGTATCGCTGAAATGGTAAAAGTGGCAAAGAAAAATCCCAGAAAGAAAACCAACAATGGACATAACTCTGAGTCGCTGAAACAGTGAACGAGGAGGTAGAAACCCTAAAGGAAACAAACAATGGATAGAACTTTGGGTCGTTGAAATAGTTATTGCAAAAGTAGAAACCCGAAAATTGAAAGCAGTGAAGAAGAGACCAACGTTGAAGTTGAACGATGTGTACCGTGGGTTAGTCGGAGACAATCTTTGAATTTGCCAGCGAAGAAGAAACTCAAAAATTGAAAGCAGTGAAAAAGACACCAACATTGAAGTTCAACGATTTGCACTGTGGGTTAGTCGGAGACAATTGGAGACAATCTTTGAATCTGCACTGAGGTTAGGAGAATAGAGTCTTACTTGAGAAAATAACTAAAGCAGTTGGGTAACGTGATGTATTTGTTGTAAGATGAATTTTCTTTTATACCCTAACAGATATCTAATGGGTTAGTAATTTTAATTGTAATTCATGAATTTGATTTGGAGTTTTGTGGAATTAAATAAAATATACACATGACAGCTTTACGAATACACCAATTGGTGTGCTGCCTTTATACATTAGAATAGATAAGTAAATAGATATCTAATGTCAGCATTGTGAGCAGTTTTTTTTAGTAGCATTCACAAAACTTTTGTGTATGGTTGTACTTGATAAAATTATGTTGGTAAGCAGTTACAAAAATATGTTCGTACCCGAAAATTGACTGTGTGTATCGGAAATTGAAAACAACCAACAATAGACAGAACTCTGGTATCACTAAAACGATGAAAGTGGCGAAGAGGAAACCTAGAAAGAAAACCAATAATGGACATAACTGTGAGTTGCTAACACAGTGAATAATGAAGTAGAAACCTTGAAAGAAACCAATAATGGACAAAACTTTGGGTCATTGAAACAGTTATTGCGAAAGTAGAAACCCGAAAATTGAAAGCAGTGAAGAAGACACCAACGTTGAAGTTGAATGATGTGTACCGTGGGTTAGTCGGAGACAATCTTTGAATCTGCAGGCAAAGAAGAAACCCAAAAATTGAAAGTAGTGAAAAAGACACCAACTTTGAAGTTCAACAATTTGTACCGTGGGTTAATTGGAGACAATTGGAGACAATCTTTGAATCTGTGAGGTTAAGAGGGTAGAGTCTTGCTTGAGAAAATAATTGAAGCAGTTGGGTAACATGGTGTATTTGTTGTATGATGAATTTTCGTTTTTACCCTTACAGATATCTAATGGGTTAGTAATTTTAATTGTAATTCATAAATTTGATTTG
Organism: Euryodendron excelsum; assembly: GCA_033060915.1. NCBI lineage: Eukaryota > Viridiplantae > Streptophyta > Magnoliopsida > Ericales > Pentaphylacaceae > Euryodendron > Euryodendron excelsum. Next base: position 31,337,635 of record CM065396.1, on the reverse strand, counting down.
GGATTTTGTGGAATGGAATAAAATATACACAGGACAGCTTTGCAAATACACCAACAGATGTGCTGCCTTTATATATTAGAATAGATAAATAAATAAAAATTAATAGAAGGCTTTTAGAAAGATACATTTAGGATTAATTGCAATTTGCACCTCTAAACTTCACACCAAATTTTACTTCAAGATTTTTATTTTTATATATAATAATTGAGTCCTTACATTTTTATTTTTTGCAATGTCAACTCTTTGCTAATTTTCGTTAAACAAATAGATAATAAATCAACACATGACCTTTTTCAAATGACAAATATGTAATATCATGCCCTTTATTAATACTCTACTATAAATTCCTCTCAAATCACTTTAAATTAGAGCATAACCAATTACGTGATGTGTATAATGTAATTAGACTTGATGTAATAGCCCCCAATTGAATTTACATGCAATACGCATAAGCCTTTGGATAGAAAAAGAACCAAATTTTATATCTTTGCCCCTTGAGAAATGTCACGTGTTTGTCGATGTGAATTTTATGTCCATTTCTCTAACAAAAGTTAGCAAACAGTTGACATTACAACAAATCAAAAATATAATGACTTAATTGTTACAAATAAAAAAAAATTATAAAGTAAATTTTGGTATAAAATACAAGTATGCAAAGTGTTATTAACCCGTACATTTATGTTTTAAAATTATTTATGTATTGATCTAGAAAAAAATAAATAAAAAGAACAGAAAATTTGGGTATCTTAGAAAAAGAAAACTAGTGGCAGGACATATTAATGGTATGATTTTATGTATTTATTTAAATACGAATAACAATAGTGGTACTACCGTGATATTAAATACAATTCAATGCATTATCGCTTTCAAAGGACCGGAAAACAATAAAAAAAAAAAAAAAAAAGGAAAGTTCATAATATTGCATGGGTGTGGGAATACAGAGGCTTGTAATATTTCTCCTGCTTTCGTCAATGTACTCAAAAAGGTTCAAATGAATGAAAGTTCCTGCAAGAGAATTTAGCTGCACAAGAGTAGCTACTCTAGCCGGCATGAACTCAAGCTTTACTTTGTGTAGTGTTTAGCTGATTGAGAGTATCCCAACATAATATCCAGGTTTACTTCGTTTTTAGCACTTACCACTCGTATTACAGAAATAACACTTGATCTCCAGTCAGTAGTGCCGACTATTTTGAGCAGCTATTGAAGATCCAGGATCCCAAAACCATGCGATCCATCACATGAATGATCTAGAAGAAGTTTAACAATAAAAAAATTATTAAAAAAGAATTAACTCCTGCACCCATAAAAACATAATTAATGGGATTAAGGAAAAGGAAAATTTCTAACGAACTCCAGCAATTCCAGCAAAAATAAAACAAATTCAAAAACCAACCAAGACCAAACAGGCAAAAGCAATTCATTGTAAAGGAATCTACAAGTCAGAAAGCAACCACAAACACATCATATCAAACCTTGAAAATGGGTATAAAATGTTACGTATCGTGTTCTGTCAATTTTTTTAGTACAATACAGATAATCCTCAGCTTGCCGCCTACCAGCTGCAAAAAAATGCCTCTGCTACCAAAAGAATATTACAAAGGAATATATCCACACCCTATGACCAACAAACAAAAACCGACATTATTTCCATACTAGACCTTCGTCACCATGAAACTTCTTTCAGGAAGAACAAGTCAGGAAAAGATTAAAAGTTCAAAACCACGGACAATTGACAACCCAAACTGCTTGTTCGCCCTTCCACATAAAGCCACTATCATCCACTGCTAGTTTCCGCTTGCATTCTCACCCAAAATCAGTACGAGCCCATTGGTGGCATACCAAATGGTGGCATTGGAGGCATTCCCATTCCGGCCATGGGGGGCGGTGGAGCATAACCTCCCCCCATACCTGGCATGGGGGGTGCAGGTAAAGCAAGAGGAAGCAGCTGAGCATACATATTCTGCAAAAATTAATTATTAGATTTTAGCAACAATGAAAGACCATATATAATATGGGGATCGAAGGAAAGGACTAATACAAGAAACAAAGATTATAAAGATGGTTGACAGCTGCATGAAATTAGAATAAAGTTCTCAAAACAAAAACCTGCTGTGCCATTAAGTCCTTCTCTTCCTTCTCTTTAGCCTTAACTTCACTGAGAGCTTCGAGTTTGTCCTTAATTAGTTCATCAACCTTGCCCGTGTACTCGCGGATAAACTGCAAAAAGGAAAGGTAAGAAAGTTAATATCCAACAAGATGTCAACACGTCAACCCAAATCCACTAAATCACAGGATGCAGTAGCAGAGCTCAGCCTAAGTCAGGGAAATTTTGGCTCATGAGCCCAAGCTCGGAAATTCTCATCTTACAGGTTTGTCAAAAGTACAGCCTAAGTTGGGGGAAATTCAGCTGATTCAACCCCTCTAAATTATTATAATGACCAGGGTAGAAACAAACAAATCACCTGCAACAGATATGGGAAGGCAAAGTCAATCATATTGTTCATCCAGGCAAGTTCAAGAGCTACATCTGGGCGAACTAAATCGTAACAAACGAAGAGGCACGATGCAAAGCATTCTTTCTTTCCCTGCAAAAGCACATAAAACATTAGTACTACAGATTTATACAATCATGTGAAGTCTACTAGTTGAACTGAAAAGTAGCATGTTGCATTGTTTCACGGGGGAAATAACTTCCACTACTTGAAATTTTATTAAGACATGGTAGTCCATAGTTATAACAGATGATGAACAATAATCTGCAAATAGAGCAGCAATAATCCATCATAAGATTGAAAAAAGAAATTCAAGCAAATATTGCCAGAGCTTGGAACAGGTAAGAAAGAACTGTAGAATAACATAAGATGAAAAATGCAGAAGAAACAGAGTGCAATTAATGCTGAGCCCTACGAAAAAGGTGGATTCCCTTGTGCAATAGAGAACAACAGTAATTGATTTAAATATTCCTAGAAGCACAGGAGAAATTACATATTAGAAGCAAGTGAGCTAACCAATAAAAGAACTTCCTAAAGGAGCTAAAATTTTCATCACAAAAGACATTTCTGGAGCATATCTTCTTGCACAGATAGAAATTTGTATACTTAAATGTAATACTGCAGTGTCCTATATATATTAGAAAACTGGGTTATATCAATGCAATCGACTACAAAATAAATCTCAGAAACAAACATCCTCTATTTCAACCTTCACTTCACAGTATTATAAACTCTCACTTCATCAACTTTCAGTTGGATATTGAGGACAGAAAAACGGTATAGCCTTTCATTTTCTCTACATTCCTTCACCAAGTTACTTGAAGAGAACTACTTCACAATAACAACTTTTCACCTCAAACCAAAGAAGTGCACAACAAAAACAACTAATTCTGGTCATGTTCCAGGTCCATCTTGTCAATTCTAGAGTTGAAAAAACAAATTGGGCTCCAATGCAGCCCACCAATTTAGCAAAAGATATGTTCTCAAAAAACGCATGCTCGCTATTGTAATTAATGAGTATGTTTAATTTTAAAGGAAGACATGTATCTTGGGTCGGGGTCAACACCTTTTCGATGAAGTAAACCAGCAACTCCTCTGCAAGTTCGCGATCCCCAGATTGCGAGGCAGTCTCCATGGCATCTTTGTAAAGATTGTCTTTCTTTGACAATGCGATAGACTGCTTCCATCTACCTGCTTTTTTGTATATATAAGCAGCAACACGCCTCATCTCCAGAAGCTCATGTTTCTCAATCTGCTCAAATAAATGCCAAGGAGGTTTGTGAAATCAGACTTCACCAACAGAGAAGCACAAATTATAGAAAGTTACACGTACCTTCTGTGCAAGTCCAATCTGATCAAAGCTATCATGCAAATCGATGGATTCGCGCAATCTGTCATAGTCTTCCTCCTCCACATAAATCTCGTTCAAAGCTTCATTAACAGCAGTCACGTTATTGCTCTGAACAGCAACCATATATGGCTTCACAAGAAGCAGGTGACCAGCCTAAAACCAAAAAAGGAAATACATATTACAAAAAGAAAATAGTAGCCTCGAAAGCGATGCACCATGCAATGAAGCTAGGGTCGTAATATGGTAACAAGCATATTCCAGGACAATTAGAAACCTTTCGCATTATGTCAACCACACGTGTATGGTCCA